>JACJUY010000863.1:9222-21997 GCA_014220935.1 Platorchestia sp. MABIK | reverse complement strand
TTTTTTTTTTTTTTTTACGTTTGTTCGTTTTGTGACGCTCGCGTCTCTCGTTTTGTTTCAGGACGTGCCGGGGGTAAGTCAGTGCGGTCACGGATGCTCGAGTACCATTTTTGCCGGTCTCGAGTACCGATCTTGTCAATATTAAGTACCTACCGACCACTATCCAGTATCGCTCTAATTTGTTACGTCGTTCCAATTTTGCTACATTGTATGAGCGTGACATGGATCTAAGGTGGGGTAGCTGGGAACGCCTGAATCGGGATTGTGTTAAATGGTACTTCTTGTTTGGTGTTTCAAAACTGCAGAAGACGGGTGGGAAATGTGCTAAATAATCTGGTGTAGGGGTTAAATTTAAGAAAAAATTATGCCTAATTAATTGTTGTGTTTGTAAAATTACGTGTTTTGTTAAAATCATTTATGTCGTGCACTACAGTTCACATTTATTTGAATCTTACTGTAAAGAATGAAAATTCGGCAGTTTTCCGAAACGACTGCAACTACAAGTTCTATTTCATTTTATTTCATTATTTACTTCTGTTATGGTTTTGAATTTGTTTTATTATTGTTTGTGTTTTCTTCAAATGTGTTACGATGTGGAACTAAAAGAAGTTTTCCCACAGTTTTGTGCGGTGCAGTCTTGGGCTCATTCGTAACGTTGAGTTAAGATCCAAGTGAATGTGAATTGTAGTGTGAAGAACGAGAGGTTAAGTTATAGAAGTACATTGCTCACATTATATTACTAGTATCTTATCTCGCAGTCGTCCAATTTTCTATTTCATCGTGAAAATTTTTTTCGAACTTCAGTTGTTTGCTGGAATTGGTACTCCAAAGTTATAATTACATTCGAAGCAACTGCGGTTCGGAAGTACAAAATTAACCTTAGCATAACTTGACACGTGCATCTCTGTTCTGATCCGCCGTAGAGTGTCGAATTTTCCAGTGTATGTGAGCCCTTCATTACATTCTCCACCTCTGAGCCAAGTCACTTCTGCTCTTGCACTCTGCACACGAATTTATTCGTCACGTGTTGCACTTGTACGCAGCAACTTGAGCTTCCTCTTTCCAATTCAAGTTTACAGTGATAAACCTATATTCCAATTTAGGTTTATAAAGAAATATATTTTTTCCAGTTCAAGTTTATAAAGGTAATTTTTTTCAATTCTAGTTTTTAGAGATATATCTTTTTTCTCGTTCAAGTTTATAGAGATAAATCTTTTTTCCAATTTGAATTTAAAGAGATAAATCTTTGTTCTAACTTCAGTTTATTTGGTTAAATCTTCAGTTTTAATAAATTCGAGTACTAAATGTTTCCCTGTACATTTTTAACGAAAGTACAGAGTCTTAAATGTAATTGGTGTGTATCTACTAGTTCGAGGACGAAATGCTTTCACCTGGTAAATATTTGCAGCATTTGGGAAGTTTTACTGGAGCGGGTGTCAGATCGCCTCCGTGTGATTGTGTGTCTTATGGTGTACGTTTATCCCCAGGGCTGCTCTCCCGACGACAGCTCCAACATGCTCAGACTGGTGAGTCTTTCTGGCTTTGTGCGAACCTCCAGTCACTCTCTTTCTTGACCCGCATTTGTGCCGTAATTTATCAAACTCTTTTGTTGTGCGCTGCGGGCTTGTAGTTTCCAATTTTTAAATTAATGTGTAGTGTGTGCTTGTTGGCACGCTACGTGCACGTGTGTTGAACATAATCTCTACTCTGCTTCTTTTCGGTAATGTTTTTCAGACGTTTTATCTGTGTAAAGCTCCGTATAGTACTGGTATACCATTACTGAAAGCAACTAGGCATGCTTTGGATAGAACTAGCAAGCCTTTGTTAGGTATTAGTGTATTTCCATGTACAACTCGTACGCCTTGATGCAGTGGTAGTGGTAAATCTGTATTGAGTACAAATGTAACTCGTGAGTCACTAAAACGTACTCCACCAACAATTAGAGAGAATAAAATTGTTTCCAGTCACTGTGAAAGGCATTCAACACTTCAGCAAATCTTTAAATTCGCAAATTTTACTGATCGTTTTAATCTCAAAGTGCAATGAAATAGTTTTATTGACCTGGAAAGTCATTTTTTAGAACGAGAAAAAAATCCTTGCATTTTCATTATTTCTTGGCCAAAGAAAGCAGCTTCAAGGGCTTACAATGTGTGCTCCCTGCGTGCCTTGTCACGGCATGTCTAAGGTGGACTTTTGCGTCTGTAGTTTTGATGCCATGGTGCATGTCTGCGCCAACTAAACATCGTCCTAAATGTCTTGGTGATGTATATGTACTCATGAATTCATCAGCGGTTAACTGTTTCTCGCAAAGCTTGAGGGGGTAACATTGCGTAGCTAACTAATTTCTGACCTTGTACCTATTATATTTCTGGACGCCGAGTTATTTCATTAAGTATATTATTTCCGTGACATCTTTCAAAGTTTTACACGTCTCAAAGTTCCCGTTAGTGGATGTGATAACTTCAAATACTCTCCTCTTGGGTTGCACGCTTTCCAAATTTGTGAATCTGTCTACATTTGAAAATTTTATATGCCCCTAGTTTGTTTCATGTTTCTTCGATACTGTAAGTTGCAATTGTTAATCCATTATTTTCTGTTGCTCACTCCACAGAGCATGTCCATTACACACTATATGTGAAGATCTTCTCAAGATATTTGTATCTGTTCTTGGACTGTTAGCGGCTTCAGTTCATTATTAGCACAATTGTTACATGCACTACATCATGGCTTGCTGCGGTCATTTACTTTCAATTAGTCGCCTCATTTTATTTCAACACATTCTATTGGGAGAGTGTGTGCAGTTTCTCGACGACTTGCGTTGCTCAAGTGCCAACATTCCGCCACAGGACCAGGCAACGAAGGAGAAGGCCTTGCAGACGATGTCCTCGATGTCCTCGGCACAGATCGTGTCCGCCTCCGCGATGCACCAGAAGGGCCTCAACCTGGGGCCCCCCTCCGTGTCATACCCCGGCCCCATCGGCGGCTTTTGGCAAGGGGGCATCCAGGCCGGCACCAGTCACGAGTACGTACCTCAACTTTACTCGCGGCTTGCCGTGCCCATGTGCAATACAATCGTTATCCAGCATTAGCTGGGCAAGTCTCACGTAACCCAAGTCTCCTCGACGAGGAACAGTTATACGCCATAACACTCGCGACTGATATGCACAGACAGGCAAGTATGAGCAGACGTGCACCACGTCGAACAAACTCAACTTTACTCACGGTTTCTTGGCTTGTTATGCCTTCTGTTGTGGTTAGGTAGCCGCCTTTCTGATGCACATTATCACTGCGTCAGTTAGGTACACATCTGCGGGAGCTGGAGGTGGACGTTAATGTCGAAATGAATTTGTGTCACGAACTCTCTTTCCGCTCGTAGACTTTTTTCTTGAAGTGTACGTCTGCTGATTCTTGTTTGTGCCTGTCTGTGCATATCTGTCGTGAGTGTCACGACGTGTAAATATTCCTCGTTGATGAGACTTGAGTTGGATGATGCTGGATGTCGATTGTTTTGTACATCCACGACATACTCCTGTTTAGTTTTCCTTTTTTCGCCTCGTAGACTATAATACGAAGTAGCCTCTTAGGATAAGTCACTAGGCAATATTTCTGTTCATTTCACCCGTTGTACGGAAAAAATTTATATTTTGGTGTGTTATTCATTCTTTTTATCTTCATAAAGTGTCACATTCTTGAAAAAATCGAACGCTGTATTTTATTGCTCATAGCTTCAATTCCATTAAATATTGTCATTGTATTTTCTCCTGCACTTGAACTCTTTACAGCCATTCCTGCTCAAGTCACACTGTGTGTTCAATAACAGCTGAGGCCTCATATAGAAATAGCTCTTGTGTATGTGATATCAGCAGCTATGTAGGATGACCTGAAGCTAAGCATCTGACCCGTGCGCAGCGTGAAGCCCTTCAGCCAACACGGAGGCAACTTCATAGGGGGCGATGAGAGCAAAGCCTCGATGTTGCTGCCCGGCCACCAGGGCGCAGCCCCTGGAGTCATGGGTCCCCCCTGGGAGGGCCGCTCCATAGCCACGCACAAGCTCAGGCTCGTCGAGTTCAGCGCCTTCGTTGAGAGCCAGAGAGACCCCGACACCGTGAGTGCTCGCCTCAATTGTGCTGACCGTGTGTTGTGTTCTGTCATGGGTGGTGGATCGTTTCTGAAATTTTTTAAAATTTGGGACAGTTAATGCATAAAAATTTGTTCCCGAATAAGAAAAAGAAATTCATGTCAACTTAGAGAAGTGGATAATTTCTGAACTTTTTCTGAAATTTAGTACAGTCATCGCATAGAAAGTTGTTCCCTAATTAGAAGAAATTCATGCCAAATTTGAGTGATGGATCGTTTTTGCTTTTTTTTAATTCGACACAGTCAACACATAAAAAGTTGTTCCCTAATGAGAAGAGATTTATTCCAACTTTGAGTCGAATCGATTTACATCTTCAGCCTTCTCATCGCATCTGAAAATATATTTTTTAACTCTATTTTATAAAATGGGTACTGTGTGCATTTTTTAATTTTTAGCAGAGTTTTCTGAGCAGACTCGGAAAAATGTTACATAAAATTTTGAATTTTAATAATATCACGGCTTGAACTTACAAATGTAATATCTTGTGTCTCATGAACTGTAAACGTGTGTAATCATGAAAGTTTTTTTTAGTGTGTACGGTCAAAAGAAATTAAAGAAATCTTTGGGCAGCAGCCAGGGTGTAAAAATAAAACACAACCCCGCCCCCATACAGGGTGCTTCTCTGTTCCAATCAATAGACACAATGGTTCATGTTTTTATCTGCATTCATAGAGGAAAATATAATTTTGCAGTTCGTCAATTATTTATTAAATTTCAGTTCAATTATATAGCCGAGTTAATCCAAGACTCACCCCATGAGTTGACTGCATTGTGAGCCCATACACTCTCCATAGTCATGTTAGCTCAGTGTGAGGAGCAAAATCCTTTTTATTTTCAAACTTTTGACATATCTTTCTTGACTCGATTTTATTTTAATCGTAACGTTTCTTTCTTCTATGCCGCTAACCTTCATAGACGCTACAGTGATAAGTTGCACAGTTTTTCCTACGTCTAGCTTGGGTGAGACAAGGGAGTTGGTCGGGGCTAGTCGGGGTGCAGTGAGTCACCACTTGGATACAATAAACTTCCCAATCTTCCAATCAGAGACATGCCGCAGAACAGGTGGCTCCGTCATTTGAAGTGTTTAGATATCTGCTATGTCCAGTGTTCAGTGGCACTGACGTTGTTGCTTTCAGGGAGAGTGAATGCGCTCAAGTCGTCCTGCTCTGATGACTTTTTTTCTCCTATCTAGTTACTTCACTATTTTCCTTTCATCGTGAATTATGGTTAGCAACAAGCTTTCTGGATTTGCTAAACAAACGCATTCCGATTAATTTTTTCGATAGTCATTGTAGTCTCTTTATCCAGTTCAGTTACTGCGTCTTTGTTACAATGTCAAAGAAGTATTTTGTTAATGCCATTGATGATAGTTAGTTCCTCGTATGGCAAACCAGCCGAAAATGTAAACAAGCCCGCATTGTGAATTTTGCAATTCTGGTTAACTGCGGCGATTGGCTGCTCACTGTCATGTCAAACCTGAGCACTGTGGTAGCTGCTGTGAGCCACCTCGAGTGAGAAAGAGCGCACTCATGGATTTTTTTTGTGCACGGGAAATAGAGCAAATTCCACTTGACACTGCGTTGTAGACGCCCGACGAGTACTGCTAATGAGTACTGAGATCGTCTTTGACTAGTACTGAGATCCCAAATGCCCTAAAGAAATTAGCGTGGTCGTAAAAATATCTTCTACTTTTCCATGAGTAAATAGCATGCTGCCAGTCGGTTCATGGAACCCGCAAGATCTAAGAGTTTGACAGTCAATCACTTAGATCAGGCGTCTCAACCAGAGCTCATGTGGGGATGCTTTAGAAGATTTCTATACCTCGGCTGCTGCCCGAGTATTTTTTTTTGCCCAAATCTATAGAAATAGTGTTTTTAATAGTATGCAGATTTAGAATCCCACAAAGAGACAGAAGGATGTTCTAACCGTGATGTCATTAAAATTCAAGTTATTTTCAGCGTTTTTCGAGGGTTGATTTACAAAAAATCACCTCAACATTCAACAGTGTGGGTGAGATGTTAGTGAAATCAGGATTAAAATCAATTTTCAGATGGCAAGAGATAGCAAAAGATGTAAACCGATTTGACTTGATTTAGGTATAAATTTTTGTTTGTCAGCGAACAACTTCTCAAATTTCGAATTCTAAAAAGAGAATTCTGTTCAAATTCTTATAAAGTTCGACAATGGTCCAGCCTATTAGCCGCCTTTTGGTTCTTTGGAGCTTACAATTTTTGTGCTCCTGCTGTGTATCAAAGTGCAAACACAAGGCATCAGTGTTTGCAGTTTTATGGCAAAAATGGCTTAGGTGTTTCGTATTAGCCCCCGTTTGAAAATGAAGATTTCCAATTATGCAACAATTATCCGATAAACTTTTATTTGTTTGTGGCCATAAATATATTGATTTTCATATTTCAGCAATTTTAATAGTTTTTCGTGGAGTTATTTTCATTTGACCTAACTTTACCATCACTTATTCTCCTGGTTTTATTACGGTGACGAGGTAATGAAACCTGTGCGAATAACATAAAGGGAAACAGTCTAGGCGAAGCCCATCGGTATGTAGTGTGACGATTGTGGTGACATCTACCTGTGCTTGCTAACAATTCATCCGTCATGGAACATTTGCCGCGCTTAGTTTTATGACGGTCGTCATACCTTCTACGGTATGAAATTCTACCTTCTACAGTGCCTTCTACCAGCTATGCTGGTCTTTAGAGTTGAGAAATTTGCGTATAATGTAACTTCATGTAAGTCAATAGGCTACACGAACCGGTGGTCAGTAGCAGGGACTGCATGAACAAAAGGAACATGTGAAAGCTAAATATAGAATAAGAATTGTTTATAACACTTCGGGAAAATTACAGTTACTTGGTTCAGCAATAATTGATGCAATAATGTTATCATTTAATTTGAGTTATTTTTCTCTATGTTCACAGTACCAGAAGCACTTGTTCGTCCACATCGGGGGCCAGACCACGTACAATGACCCCCCGCTCGAGGTAAGTCCCTCCATTATTCCCGTGATCATTCAACCCTCATTTAATCATAAGAATTCATTGAATTTTTAAATGTCGACATCCTCACTCGCTAGAACGAGTCTTCGGGCCGTATTTTTAAAGTACTAACATAGCCGCAGCAATACAGTTGGCAGCCAACGAACTTACAGCTACTTCAATTGACAAATAACTTGCTGTACCGCTATGGTGACGTGAATGGTTCGAAAATGTGGTCCATGGTCTCAGACTTCATCGTCGCTCTCTTGACGCAAAAGTGTAGGAGAAACTCTGCCGTGTAATGTGGCGGGAGCTCTCGTTTGATAGTTGCCGCGCCGCAAACGGTGCCGTGTCGTATGAATGGTGCAGGTCAGTGTGTGGAACTGTGTGAGGGATCCGTCCAGTCGGTGTGTGGAACTGTGTCAGGGATCCGTCCAGTCAGTGTGTGTGGAACTGTGTCAGTGATCCGTCTTCTGCGTCATGCTCTCTATGGAGGACGTTGCCGTCACAGAACGTTGTGCTCTGTCATTATTTTTGCTGAGAGGTTGACGCATAGGACAGGAACCCTTAAGCTCGGTACAATTCACAAAGCTTGACAAAATTTTAAGAGTGACACTCCAAGGTAAGCTAACAAATCTACACCCGCGAAAACAGCTGTAGTAACGGGATAAAAACAAAAAGTTGAGCGTGCTTGCAGCAGCTGGAAACGAGAAATTCAGTGAGGTAACTGTAGCAATAAATGCACCTGTGGCGCTGTTAAATACTCGTTGTACTTGATACAAGTAATTGTTTTGGAAAAAGCATTTGTTCCAGGCATGAAGAAATATGAATAATTCTGGAACGCATGAAACTCTTGAGTATTTTGGGTCAGTAGCTAAGTTAAGATGCGGAGAATGCCGAAATAAATGGAAAAAGTAGAACTTTAAAAAGTTAAAATTTAAACTACCCATAGTAGTACGCAGCAGCAGACGGCCTGTGTCACATACACCCATCCACGTTGTTGCTGGGACTGCTGTGTGAGCTATCTGAAGTGCAAAAATGTAGTGTGGGAGCTTTGTTTAAATGCAGCGCTTCTTAAATCTAGGCGCTCTGTCTCATAACCCTGTGAGCAACCCTGTACAGTGCTGGTGTTTGTAGATACACAAATTTCGTGTTAGAGTTTTGTTTAACTGTAGTACCCCTCACATTTAGGCTCTCGTAACCCAGTTAGCAGCCCTGTGCAGTGCGGGTGTTTTTGCCTGAGATAGCTTGCCGTCATGCCGCGTGGTCTATTTGGTAGAGGTGGCACTATGTTCGCATTAGCCTTCGGTTTCGTATTATTAAGTCGTTTGTAATTTATAGACTAAAAACTCTAACCTGTGGTTTACAGTGAGCAACGGTTTAGGGGCCAGGTGAGGGATAAATATTTTGTTTTCAGCTGAGAAGCCACTTCGTCATTCACTTTTTTTTAAATGCAACAGCATTCTTATGTTTGATGCAACTCTTCCAGTCGGTGGACATCCGGCAAATCTATGACAAGTTCCCAGAGAAGAAAGGCGGCCTCAAAGACCTCTACGACAAGGGCCCTCAGAACGCGTTTTTCCTCGTCAAGTTCTGGGCCGACCTCAATACCAATATGCAGGACGAGACGGGCACCTTCTACGGGGTCACCAGCCAGTGAGTGTTCGCTCGGGGACTGCATTTCTGTGTGTGCTTACGTGCATTAGTACACTGAGATTGTTCGTAATGGTATTATAGTCATTCCTACAGTACGTATAGCAGGCTCTAAGGTAAGTGCGAGTATTGCGGGTTATCCGAGCTGTGTCATTAACTGGTCAGCTTCCGTTATCACCATCAGCTTGTTTCTTTTTTCGAGAGTAGGATGCTTCTTTCAGCTCGACATTTTCAAATAATTCACTTTTTGTCTAAACCTCAATTATATCTTATCTTTTCATTTGTTTTGAAGTTTTATCCCTGTCATTTGTAAATGGTCACTTCTAGCAGCCATTCAAATATTTCAACATGTATTCCATCCCTAACTTTTTGGAAGTGTGTAACATTACGTAATTGTGCCGCTGCCTCAAGGATCTGTACTTCATCGCGCAGATACGAGAGCCCGGACAACATGACGATCACGTGCTCGACGAAGGTGTGCTCGTTTGGCAAGCAGGTGGTCGAGAAGGTCGAAACCGAGTATCCAAGATTTGAGAACGGACGATTTGTTTACCGGATCACACGTTCGCCGATGTGTGAATATATGATCAATTTTATACATAAACTTAAACACCTTCCCGAGAAATACATGATGAACAGCGTCCTAGAGAATTTTACCATATTACAGGTGAGTGGCGAGTTAATACAGAAGATTTCAAATTTATTCCTGTTTGTGCACTTCATGTCTGTGTCTAGCCATCCCTACCTCGTTCGTATTCTACATATTTAAACTGAGCAACTTTTTTTGGCTGTTGAGAAAATAGTGCAGCCATCATACTGAGTTAAGAAAATCAAAATCGCTGAAAATAAAACATAAGGGATAAATCAAAGTTTGGGAAGTAGATGGTAACGGCCTTTGTTAATGATCAACATTCTGTGAATACTGTTTATTGAACCGTTCCTGCTAGCTATAAAACTTTTAAAGTAATAAGGTGTCCTCAATTTCGACATGATTTTCGTATGACGTCTAAACCGAAATACGCGCTCATCTGTTTGAATGGTTATATATTTTATATGTTATTGCAGGTGGTGAGTCACCGGGAAACGCAAGAGACGCTCTTCTGCATAGCTTACGTGTTCGAAGTGTCGACGTCAGAACACGGAGCGCAGCATCACATATACAGACTACTGAAGGACTAACGTCACGCCCAACTGCGTCGTGTATCTCTCATCACTGCTGCTGTGCGCTCCCTCATTCACTCGCTGTAAGCAGGCAACCGCTTCCCCTCCACTCGCAACACACGACTCAACCGCACGCCGGAGTGTAGGCCCCGCCCACCGTTCCCGCGTTCGTCATTCAGGCCCCGCCCACAAAAAAAAAGTTATCTTTAAAGACTCGTCACACATCACAACTTCACGAAGCAAGATTGAATGTTTAGTTATCCGTGTTTCTTGTTTTAATTTTTACGCGTAGAGGGTTATGTTTTCAGTCTCAATGCTCCTGTTTTGCTCTGAGTATCTCAACTCAATTGATGTTGTCACAATGCATTGAATGTGTCGCACCGCAGATGCTGGTGTTGGTTGCTTGATCCCAGTGTTCAAACGCTCAACTGTTGGCCTCTCTGATATGAGGTGTACTACATTGCCAGCTGTCACAAACGGTTTTCTTGCTTACCGTTTTGTGTGCGGGTGTTCAACGAGATGTCCATTTTTAATAAATCTATATGCTGATTTTTGGAAATTGTTTCCTCTACTTTCCATGAATTAGATTCTATGATGCATATTTGGTAGCTGCTCTTGAAGTTTACACTTCATTCAGTCCATTGCTTTGACGTACCTAATATGTAGGCCAACTCTGCGCTTTTCGACCCTCTTTTTAAATACTTCTTAGTGGAACGCAACTTTGGTCCCTATTCCGTGTTCAAAACGGCTCGTTATTCTTGTTTTCATAGTGATGGGATTTAATACCATTTCAGCATGTCTTGAGATTGATTAAAATTTACATTTTGATTGGAGTCCGTGATATAGTTCAATATTTTCAAAGACTATCGCGTGCAGCCACTTCACATGTGTGGTGATAATCACGTCCTCGACGTCGTGTAGTTGCCATGTGCGCTGCGTTACCGAGCAGCTGTTTCTTTCTCTGCATCACCGCGTATGCCCTGTGAACACGTCGTCGTATTAACACGTGCTCGTGGGTCCCGTTTACACGTGCTCGTGGGTCCCGTTTACACGTGCTCGTGGGTCCCGTTTACACGTGCTCGTGGGTGCCGTATACACGTGCTCGTAAGTCTCGTTTACACGGGCTCGTAGGCCCCGTTTACACGTGCTTTTCATTACTGTTCATCTGTGCTTATCTCACCTCACACACACGCACACTCACAGAACGTGCGCCCACACACCACCCCGCAGCCGCACCTAACACAACAGATCATGGCTGACTGCGCATCAGTTTATCCTGTAAATATCGTGAGCCGAAAGCAAACGAAGCAAAGAAGTGCCTTTAGGGTTACGGAAATATATTATATTTGTACGTGTTGCCCTCCTCTATCGTGCGAGGCTTGATTTACGTTTATCATAATGATGCTGGACTCGTAATATTCATGTTTATCTTAACCTCTCCTACTAGCCACGAAAATACTTGTTTCGGTTGTATTGCGCTCTTCTATACAAGCGTTGAATCTCGTTGATATTTTTCCGTTTATTTGTATAATTAGTGGGAAATCGTCCATGGTCTTTGTAAGATTAATTATAGCGACTTTCAACCTTCTCATCATTGCTGATGAATGCAAAGCTTGTGTGCTTGCGACTATCCCCTTTCGAAATTTCAAGTAATTCGCTCGCATCGTTGTAGTGGCACAGCTGGGTGTGTAAGTTATTCCGTCGACTTGGCTAATCAACACAGGAGAGCTCATACTTAATGTTTTGCCTGCAAAAAAACACGTAGCATAACCAATTCGGCAGGAGAACTTGAGTAGCCAGCTGTGCTGCGACAACCACATGAATCGTTTGAAAATTTAAGCCTTCGAGTCAAAATTTCAAATTTGGTGCAGTTGATGACCGCAACTCTCGCTTTTAATCTCTTTAACTTATTTTCGACCTCTCTGCAGGCAGCTCTGTTTTAATTTTAGTATTGTGAAACTATTACCCATGTGCTTAAGCGCATTCTAAATTTCTTCGAGAATTTCACCGTTTTTAGTGGTTCTTGTTCGGACACTGTAATCGCGTGAAGATTCGTTCCTTATTTTTGTTATTTTATAAAGGATATCTGGAAATTGTCTGAATCGGTTTGTGCTTACATTTTACGTCGTATCTAATCTCGGTTCTTCGTTGCAAATCCAACTCTCGAACTTCATCCGTGAGTAACACTAATAAAAATCATCACATTTTTAATCGTGAATAAAATATTGTTACGACCATTTAAAAGACAACAACGCCGTTTCAAAAGTTACCATCAATGTCGTAGGTGTGCTTCAGTAATGCTGGTCTGACGGTGCTCGTGAGAGTTGGTGGCGTCCGACAGAGCGCAACTCGCGTGTGAGGCGCGAGATGCTGGTGTAGGACCGTTTGCAGTGATCTGTCTGCTCTGTTTTATTGTTCTCTCGAGTGCGTGGGAGCTCGAGGCAAGTGTTGTCTCGGGGACCTCACTGGATTACCAGCGTCGTTACAACACTGCAATTTTAAATCGGCAAAATTGAAAACTTTAAAAGAGTGGATGATAAAGTCTCGAATTTTGCTAAAAAATCGAGACGTTGTACTTTAGTTATAAAATTTTTTTAGGATATTCTGTGGTAACTGATTTGAAGAGTGAAGAAATACAATGTACTTACCTGCCCTAATATTAAGTTCCGTATGATAGCTGTTATTCTTTCTTTCCGAATGGACGTCTTTCTTTTCAGTGCAGCGAGTAGGTGAACACTTGAGTCGAGGGTTTTGACGCGTCTTGAGTGGGGCCTTTTGGCCCGTCTCGAGAGGGGCCTTTTGGCCCGTCTCGAGAGGGGCCTTTTGGCCC
>JACJUY010000862.1:133933-183379 GCA_014220935.1 Platorchestia sp. MABIK | reverse complement strand
CTGTTTCTCTTACTTCTGTGTCCCCTGGGGCTGTGTCTATTACTTCTGTGTCCCCTGGGGCTGTGTCTCTTACTGCTGTGTCCCCTGAGGCTGTGTCTCTTAATGCCCTGTCCCTTGAGGCTGTGTCTCTTACTGCTGTGTCCACTGGGGCTGTGTCTCTTATTGCTTTGTCCCCTGGGGCTGTGTCTCTCACTGTTGTGTCTACTGGGGCTGTGTCTCTTATTGCTTTGTCCCTTGAGGCTGTGTCTCTTACTGCTGTGTCCACTGGGGCTGTGTCTCTTATTGCTCTGTCCCCTGGGGCTGTACGTGTCTCTCACTGTTGACTCCACTGGGGCTGTCTTTTATTGCTCAGTCCCCTAGAGCTGTGTCTCTTACTGCCGTGTCACCTGGGGCTATCTCTTATTGCTGTGCTTCTTGTTGCTGTGTCTGACAGGCTGTTACAGCTGTTTCCTTTGAAACACCTATTCATTTACGTGACTGATAACGTAGAGGGTCTAATTAATTTTAATTTCCCTAATTATTGACTAATTTACTACCAAACAGGGCTTTGGACTTTGCAAACTTGAAAAACCTACTTCAACCTTTCATTAATAGAAGAATACTAGTTCGTAAATTTGCACAGCGAGTGAAAAACTTGACTTGAGGTTTGCCAAATTCATTATTAATTCATAGCCTCTCGTTATTTGATATCCAGGTATGGAGCTTTTCAAAGAAGAAATATTTAAATACTTCACACACGCAATCCCATGATTAATAGAAATTTCATCGAAACTAGTCCAAATGCCAAAAAACGATGATCTAAGGCAACGGAATCATTTGATGCCATCTGCTCGTTCTCATCAGCGACTTTGTCTGATGTTATGGCGTGTTACAGTGACCTGCTCGACTTGCGTACCCGCGTTGTAGAATTGAACGCAAGCAGCCCTGAACAGCTGCAGGCTGACTGGCCTGCACTAAAAGGCGAGTTTCAGGATATGGGTGCCTGCTTCGTAGACTGGAAGGACTTGATGCTTAGCTGCCCCAACTTGGAAGACTTGGCTCAACTAGCGGCCGATGCATCGATGGATATGTACCCTGACTGGCAAATAAACACCGGTGAGTGAAGGCGCTTAGACTTCTTGGCACCCTGACTGGTGAAATATGGACTGGTAAGTGGAGTGACTTCAATTTGATAGCCGCCTGACTTGATGATATAGACTGGTGAGATGAGTGGCTTGAACATCAGTGTTGCTCGACTGGACGAAGTGGAGCGAGGTAAGTGTAGGGTCTTAGGCCTGATAAAAATCCGAGTATGAGAGACTGATCCGTAACTGTCTCGATAATGACAAAGCTTTAAAGGTAGAGGACGAAGAAATCGTTTTACTGTAAGACTTTACAGTTGGAGTTTATGTAAGAGTTTGTGTGCAGAGACTTCGTTTAATATTGCAGCGTCAGGCTTCCATGGATGAGTGTGAGGTGTTACCATGAGTGTGAGGTGTCACAGGTTACCATGTGCACAATTTAGAAGCTGTATAACTCGCATTATGTACGTGTGAAATGTACCGAAATGTGCTCTATAATCTGTAAGGGGAGGATCGTAAAGTGAAGCATTTTGACCATGATAAAACTTCGAGTAAAAATAAGAGAGCAATAAGCGGATTGTTTTATACATGATGACTCCCCAAAAAAAAATAAGGGCTTTTCAGAAACGTGTTTTGCACCTGATGGCGGTCAGAGATTGGGATATGAACCTAATAGCTTCATTCCTAGACATGATGACATCTTAGGTTTCGATCAATGATCTTAGGAATTTCTGTCCAGTAATTGCATATTTTCTCCGTATGCCAGTTCGCATGTCATCCATGACCTATATTTTTTCAACACCACACTATTTGCATCTTCTTCGCAGAGTCATGCCTCTCCATTTTTTTCATAGATAATAGATTCCTCCTTTTTCAGATTTCTGTCCCGAGCTTGTATATTTTTTCTTTTGATATCAGCCGTCCGTGTGCCGTGCAGGTCGCGACGCGGCGATCGTTGCCCGCATGTTGCCCTGGCGACAGCCCCACCTGCTGGAGGTGAAGACCTCGCCAGACCTGCTGAGAGGGGCGTCCTGGGGGAAAGTGGCGCTCCTCCGGGTGGGGACATTATGGCTGGACCTCCCCTTCGACGCCTCCTGTGATGACTTGCTCATCGCCTTGAAGGGGACGCGGTACTGTGACTCGTTTGTAATTAGTGTTTCATTATAGTGTTCATTAGTATTCTAATTATAGAGTTAGTTAGTATTGTAATTATAGTGTTAATTTGTATTGTAATTTTAGTTTTATTAATCTTGTTCGGTGACTTGTTGTCGAGACGATAGTGTTATGTACTTAGGTACAAACTGTGAAATTCCACCACTATAAGAGTGAACGGCGGTTCGTGGACCTTACGCCCCGATCGCTGGGTAATAAGTCAACGAGAAAAGCAAGCTCAGCATTGGGAAGGCGACAGAGAAAAAGTGCTCAGAACTCTTCGACGGTTGAGCGCTGCCAACCGATCTCAACGAATTTACAGAAGCAGCAGCAGTCCCTGCGGCTATTTAAGCATTGGTTGACTGTTAGATAGATTCATTATAGTACGAGATTTCCTCTTGTAAAGGTCTGTTAGTGCCACCTTTCGACTTGTTAATTAAAACTCAGCCGGCACTCTGAGAGAGAGTCTATGTAATCTCTGTGTAACTTCATTTCGACATATCCGATTTAACGTAATTACTAGACCTTTAATTCGTCACCATCGCTGCATACTCCGAGTTAAGTTCTTTGGGATTGTCTATTATTTTATCATCCTCAATATTTGCTAGTTTCATCACTCTCTTGTCATATGTGTGTTCACCCTTCGTTAAAACAGTAAATGTATGGCCGTACTAAGATTTGTGTTTACTATATCCTGCTGAAATAAACCGTAAACTTGAAGGTCAACCTTGAAACGACTGATGAAGTAGAAATAACTGTATAATTGATTTGACAAGAAAAGAAGGCTACGACAATAGTGTGGTGATGATGTTTATAGTGTTGTTTATATAGCGGTAGTGTGGTGATGATATTATTATGGAGGCTGTGTGATGATGCTGTTAATAATGTTGTTACTGAGAAGATTGTGTTACTCTGGTGGTAGTGAGGTGATTATTTTATTTGCGTTGTAATTATGGTGAAAGTATATCAAACTAATTCTTGGCGTTGGAATAATGGTGGAAGTGTAGTGATAAATTGTTGGCGATGTAATTATGGTGGTGGTGGTGTGGTGATGCTATTCTTGGCGTTGTAATAATGGGGGTATTGTATAAATAATATTTTTAGTGTTGCAATTATTCACCGCCCCTGCAGTGTTGTTATCAGTGTTGTACTTAACTTACAACCAGTGTAATGAACTTCGAGGTTCTTTGGGGGCGTAAAGGATATTCGGAAACTCGCTGGCTCATCCAAACTGTTTCTGTAACAATTTAGTACAAACACTTAAGAGCTAGCACTAAACACAAATGGAATTGCACTTGAATTTCAACACTTTCAAACATCATTCCATCAATAAACTAAATACACACATTCAACAAAAATTATAGAACCTATCAAATGAACAAAATCAATGTAGGGATAATTCCACTGTATAAAATGGTTTGTGAAAGTCCAACGAATAATTAGCCCCTTTCGCGCATAATCTACCGTGCATAATCTACCGTGTGTGCCTGGAGCACACACCGACCTTAACATGATCAGACAAAATGTGACTACCACACAGGCACACGCGCATGAGCTTCGCTAACAGCCAGTAAAATACTCCTTTACCAATTTCCTTATTTTAAAATTGTAGATTTAAATTTGACGATATTTTACTAATTATTCGTTCCGTTTCGTGGCAATGAAATTCGTATGCCGTTGAATTATGAGAATACAATTTATATAGTTCAAGGAACATTTATAGTTGCAATTTAAAAAAATTAATAATAATATTTAATGTATATTTTTTGTATTCATTGAGATCTTGTAGTATTTGAGGTATTTTGCCCGCATGGTGCTGAGTGTTGTTCATGTACACACATTTAGAGCTGAGTGCTACTCGTGTTCGTACATGTAGTGCTGAGTGCTGCTCATGTATGCACATGTAGTGGTGAGTGCTGCTCATGTGCGCACATGTAGTGGTGAGTGCTGCTCATGTACGCACATGTAGTGGTGAGTGTTGTTCATGTACACACATATAGAGCTGAGTACTACTCATGTACGTACATGAAGTGATGAGTGCTGCTCATGTACACACATGTAGTGCTGAGTGCTGCTCATGTACGCACATGTAGTGCTGAGTGCTGCTCATGTACGCACATGTAGTGCTGAGTGCTGCTCATGTACACACATGTAGTGCTGAGCGCTGTCATGTACGCCCATGTAGTGCTGAGTGCTGCTCATGTACGCACATGTAGTGCTGAGTGCTGCTCATGTACGCACAAGTAGTGCTGAGTGCTGCTCATGTACACACATGTAGTGCTGAGTGCTGCTCATGTACGCACATGTAGTGCTGAGTGCTGCTCATGTACGCACAAGTAGTGCTGAGTGCTGCTCATGTTCGCACATGTAGTGCTGAGTGCTGCTCATGTACACACATGTAGTGCTGAGTGCTGCTCATGTACGCACATGTAGTGCTGAGTGCTGTCATGTACGCACATGTAGTGCTGAGTGCTGCTCATGTACGCATATGCAGTGCTGAGTGCTGTCATGTATGCACTTGCATACTGGACACAACGGTACCGCAGAAAAATAAAACTGCTCATTTTAGGTTATTTTCTGAATAGGAACTTCAGAGAGGCTTAAATTTGCTCTCTTTGATGTTTATGAATCCTTTGCTCTTGTTTGGTGAATTATTTGTGCTAAGCCTTTAATTAATGAATTACATTTGCTGATCAGGTTGATGTACGAAGGCTGTTGTTGATGCATCACACTGTACAGTTTGAAGCACGGGGACTGTTGATGCATCACACTGCACAGTTTGAAGCACGGGGACTGTTGATGCATCACACTGTACAGTTTGAAGCACGGGGACTGTTGATGCATCACACTGTACAGTTTGAAGCACGGGGACTGTTGATGCATCACACTGTACAGTTTGAAGCACGGGGACTGTTGATGCATCACACTGCACAGTTTGAAGCACGGGGACTGTTGATGCATCGCACTGCACAGTTGAAGCACGGGGACTGTTGATGCATCACACTGCACAGTTTGAAGCACGGGGACTGTTGATGCATCACACTGTACAGTTTGAAGCACGGGGACTGTTGATGCATCACACTGCACATTTTCACGCACATAACCATTTGTTCAGCAGGGTTGAATTAGAGAAGTTCAGTGGCGCCATAGCAGAGGCAGGCAGCGTCGAGGTGTTGGCAGCCGCCGTCACGCCTTCGTCACGTCTGGAGGTGTGCCTGCTGGCGCCCTTGTCGCTCGGCTCCCTCCTGGGGAAGTGCAAGACCCTTAGTAAGTGGTGAAGTCTCGGTGAGTGGTGAAGTCTTGGTTAGTGGCGAATTCCGGTGAGTGGTAAAATGTCGTGAATGGAATACCTAGGTGAGAATTAAAACTTTGGTGGGCAGTGAAGGCGTGGTGAAAAGCTAAGTATCATTGGGCCACATAGAGCACAATACTGAACATAACTAACTGCTGAGCTCTAAACCAGACGATTTTCACAAAAATACTTTCTTTAATCAAACTGAAACACCTAGATACTTCTATCTCTCAGAGCAAGGAATACTGTTTTAAACCCGCATTTAAGGCACTTACAAAACTGAGACTTTATGTTATTCGTAAATAGTGGCTTCATTGTTTTCTTTGAATGAGTCTTCATAGTTCGCATGCAGTCTGTATAACTACGGCCTGCATGTTCCTACACACTAAAACGCTCTCAAGAACAACACGTATAACTGGTTGGCGAAGGCTAAAAAATTAAATGATCTCTCAGACAGATCAAGGACTGTTGATGATTGATGAATTGCTCTCCAGAAAGCTTACGCAAAGTGATGACTAATGAACGGAGACTGTCGATGTTGCACGACACTGTGAGTGTTAGACAAGAGGATGCATTAAATTGCAATTTGAAGTGGTGTGCAAAGAATGCGTTCAAGTGTTATGCCAAAATGCTGCTCAAAGAGTTGGACGAAAACGCTTTTCAAACCGAGATGCAAAACTGCTTTAAAGTGCTGTGAGAACAAACGAACCATGAAAAGAGAGTAGATTGGAAAACCCGAAGCCTCTAAAATACCTTGCCACCAAAGTATTGATCTAGTTTAGAAAATGAGCGCTCAAAGTTCAACCATGCAAGCTTTTTCGTGAGATATGAGTCTTCTTGAAACGATTTCAAGTTAGTGTGATCTGCAGCTGTTGTTAGTAGTTCAATAATTCCAACGCTACTTAATAAACACTTATTAACTCGCGTGTGTGTGTGTTGAAACAATTTTAAAACTTTGGAAATATAACGTTGATAAACGTAGGTTGTTGTTGGTAATACCAATAACATGTTCAATGAAACAGATATGCTGGCATATGTACTGTTTTCATCTGCCTCAAATTGACTGTTGTTTTGATCTTAAGCATCGAATTCAATGCGAACCTTTTTATTGATCATGCAGTTTAGTGTCCGACTGGGTTGAGTATACTGAACTAAGCATAGTTTTACACCTTATAGCGATGATGGTAGGATGCCCTAGAGGTCGGAGAGAACATTCGCGCCCACGCGTATCTGTCCCCAAATGTGACAATTGAAATACCCTTAAGAATCCAACCTTCCAGATGCATTACTTGTACCAAATAAATTGTTTAAATCGTCCACATGTAGTGACCAGCACCGCAACAAACGTGTGCGTTGCTAATCGTTAAGGCTGTTTGTTCAGAGGTGACCACACGGCCGTTTGAAGCAGGGGAAGCAGTGCCAATGCCGCTTCCTGATCACCCTTGCCCACTGCTAAACGTGACGAACATTCGTCGAGGAAGCTGGGAAAAAGTGGTCCGCACAGTGCAAAGTCTCGCTCCAGTCAGCAAAAAGTCAGTATTTTCTGGAGTAAGCGAGTGATGTGCTCAAAACAGCTCATCTACTTCATTACAATAAGTAATGAAGTACTTCTCATAATACACCTACGCGTGGCATGGCTTTATCAGTGAAATATTAATTACTTGTAGTAAGAAATTTGATTTCAGTGTGAAATAGACAATGTGAACTAGTGTGAACTGTGAGTTTCTTTTTTGGAATGTATCATAATTTGAAGTTCCCAATCAGAAACTCGTACCTGCCAACACGCAGCAGTTACAGGAGGATTTAATGATCATGAGGTATCAATGAACTAAGCACTGGTTGGTCTTCAGTATGTGCATCCAAGAAATCTGTGTTCAACACATTTCTGTAAGTTTGCATCTATAGGACACTTATGAAGTTAGGTATGAGTCACTACTAGTATCTATCTCTGTTAGCCTCTTCAGCTGTGTTTAACACATACTTTTAGCCTCGTTGAAATAGATAAAATTAAATTAGTTATGAATTACTACGGTCTACCTCTGTTGCTGACTTTATTGCTTAATTGTATACAGGCTTGCAAAAAAAATTTTCTAGTTTATCATACAACCTTCAGGTCAGGCCAAAATTACTGTGGGGTTTTGCTGACATTTACGCCTTAAGTTCAGACTAAAATAATTGTGGGGTTTTGCTTACATTCACACCTTCAGGTCAGACCAAAATTACTGTGGGATTTTGCTGATTTTTACACCTGCTGGTCAGACCAAAATTACTGTGGGATTTTGCTGATATTCACACCTTCAGGTCAGACCAAAATTAACGTGGGAGTCTGCTGATATTTTCGCCTCCCCAAACAGGTTTTCGTGCCTATATCTGGAGTCATGCCACCTGAGCATGGGGGAACTGGACCAGACGGTGGCAGCCCTGCACAGGTTGGGGTTCAGAACATCGCTCACTGGCCCCACACGCTGGAGGAATAATGATCGTGAGGTATTCGACACGAGGTGAGTAAAAGCCTAATTTCAATGAGTGATCCGGTATCATAGAGACATGGAATTATTAATATTTAAAATCCGTTATACAGGTACCACAGGTACATGACACTGTTAGTACATAAAATCATGGGATACATTTTTCGTAGACACAGTATTGGGTGATCAGGTAACGTTACCATACAAACGCACGTTCGAAATACGGTGTAGTCAGTTTGAGCACACCGCATTTCAGAATGAAATGTGGTTCGCCTTTTATTTGCGTGTGGGTCCCTGAGTGCTTACCGACTTCCTTTTTCTTCTCAGTTACGATGCCATCGCCCTGGACATCGCAGACAAGCTGCCGAGGGAGATCTTTTCAAATTATTGAGATTTGCAAGTCACAGTCTCCTGATGGTGATATTGAAAAAAACTATCAATACTTGCACGAGTCGTAAAATAAATAGCAAGAAAGACGGGCTGTGTCCCTACCGCAATCTTTTTACAGAACTACAACACTCGAGTGTCCAACACAGCTTCTTAAGATAGCAAGCTCGTCTTGCTGTCAATGTCATGCATATATCTTTGTTTGCCCTTGCTGTCTTGCTCATATGTATGTAGGTGAAATTTTGGGACTCTCCGAACAATTATACTGGGACTGCAATATTAATTCGCAGAATGTTAGCCATAACTAAAATAATTAAATTTTCCATGCCTGTTAGGGGCTTTGTGTGTCTGTACTACGAGGCTAATAATATAAGTAACAATTTGCAAGCTTTTGAAATAAAAATAACCTCATGCCATAAGCGATTGGTAACGTTATTACTAGCCCAATCGAGCGGTTTAAAATGGAAACGTTAATTTTAAGATTGAACTATAAATTCGTTCGTTAAGTCTGTTCCCAAACCAAGAGAGACAGCAGTCTCACATCGTCCATCTCTGTGAACCAAGGATACGAGTAGTTGAATTGTGTGTAATCTCATAGAATTTTCTGAGTGATGGAATCATGTATCTGGGATACGGAATTAATCGTATAAGGTTTTCAGTGTGACGAAATCGTGTATCTGTGTTATGGAAATAATCTTACAATTTTTCAGAGTGACCGTCTCACTCCCGTGAACTCTAAATATAGTGGTCTTATTATTATCAGATGTTCATAATAGAAAGATTGCTAGTTCAGCTAGTGTTTGAAATGCTATCAAACGTTCATAGTATTATCATTAGTATAACCAATTATTGTTTGGCTAGTGTTTGAAATGCTTTCATTTGTTTAAGATATAATCATCGTTATTTTGGCTTGCGTTTAAAATGCTGGACTTTTGGGACTTGTATCCAATTGGGATGATCCTTCAGTCCAAAACCGCATATATATATCTTAAATCCTTAAGACTGTAATATAATAACCTCAGCGTTTTTATTTGAGATGGCTATTTGGTTCAAAAACTTCCAAATCCCAATGCCCGGAAATGCGCCAGTCGGCTTGCATGCGATGACGTGTCTCATTGCCCTGCTGCTGCTGCCCTGCCTTGTGTCTTGTGTGGTGCCGTCGCTAACGAAATGCGGCAGAGTTAGCTGGTTTTGAATCCCAATTTTTATTGCACCGAATTTTTTCATGAATGATGTTTGGGGCGTCGGCTTTGAATTCAGGAAATGTTCAATGGCTCTATAATGTTCGAAAGGTGCACGAGATATTCAGGTACTTAATTAAACTGACTCAATTCAGTGTTTTCTTCTTGCACCTAATTTCTTTTTCACGAACATGGTTGATATGTGTGGTGTCAACTTTAAAATCGAGAAATGTCGCACGATTTTATTGTTATCTAGATATATCCTTGTTCTCCTGGCAATTGAACTGATTTAATTGGTGTTTTCTTATTGTACTTGATTTCATTTCGCCACGTATTGTAGGTAAATTCTTTCGATTTCATTCCGTGACGCGACAACATTTGGTGTTAATTGCTTGTTGAAACGCTGTACTCAGGCGGCCTAGAAGCGCTATTACATAATAGATTAGTGCATTAAAATTTCCAATAATTTGCTATTGTTTTTTAAACCCAGACTTGAACAAAAGCCTTGGAAAAAAAAGTTATTTCTTATCAACAGGAAAATTCGCCCTCTGGAGTCACCAATTCGAATGCGTGGAAAATTAAGCATTATTTTAAATGTGCTTTTCTGGTTAGGTGCGGGGCGTATTCCATCGTAAATACATCAATATTTCATCAGAAAGATATATATAATGTAATTTATTCAAATGAAATCTGAAGATAAATACTGTTCAAAGAGTACTTTAAGTTAAATTTGCAATAGAATCGCGTCAATGCTTTTACTGAAGATTTTCTCCACATGATACCATTGGAAAAATGTGTTGAATTACGATTCATAAAATTACTGAAAGAACCTCGAATTGGAAACCCTTAACACGACCAGCCATGATCAACCAGTGGAATACAAGGTGGGAAAACTGCAAAGACATGTTAAGGGAAATACAACCATCACCAGGAACGGGGTTGGATTTAGGTAAAATGTCACGCAGAGAGGAGACAAAAGACAACAGACTCAGGATATATATAGGATATACATTCTTAACGCACGGCTACCTGATGAACAATGAAGTACTGGATATCGCAGCAGTGTGCGAGTTGTGTAATAACTCAATCCTCACAGCCAAACGCCTAAATCTTAGAATTTGAAAGCCTCATATATAGAAGGAATCGTGTGAAAGTTTGCAGAGCGAAACGACGACCTGCCGCCGCAACGGTATTCGGACGAAAATTAGACGTTAAGGAGTTAAAGAATTATCTTCGTGATAAATGCTTACGACCTAATTTAAGTGTTTCGATAGTTCTGTATTTTCTGCTGACTTATCCTTAACGATAAAAAGTTAAATTAATCTTTCGGTCGTAGACGGCATGCGTAGAGGGAGCAGAAAAGGACTCGTTTCCGTGTTTTAAGATTTTATCAAAATCTTTCAGCATAATTATTATTGACGAAAACCTTTTCACAAATTCCCTCGTCGGAAAATTATGCTAAGGAACTTCAATTGTGTTGGACTTCAGTCAATTTCGATGTAATATTGTTTCGTTTGGTTTTATATTAACTAGTGGATTGTGTAATCGTGTTTTCAATGAAGTGTTGACTGATTTTCGTTCCTTCGTTACGAGTTTTGACAATTTGTTGGACTTTCGTTTTAACTTCAAGGATCAATTGCATCATTTAAATGTATTTTTTACGAAAATGATAAATGTTGGAAAAACTGTGAACTTGAAGTAATGCAAGTTTGTTTGTGATCGAGTGAAATTCTGAGGTGTTCTACTGGAGGCAATAAAATTTCCGTCGCTCCAAAGAAGATAAATGCCTCAAGGAATTTTCTAATACAATTATTCAAAGGTACATGTGTTCATTTTTGTTTAATCTAAATTCTTCCTTCAATATCGAGTGAATTAAAGAGCAAAAATAACTTCCTGGTGGACGTGTTGTCTCGTTTTTCATGTTCTTAGAAGAACTTCGCCTAAGAGGAGGGGATATGAAGTGGGCAGTACACGTGAGCCTGTCGTTGTAGAGTAAGTGAACAATCGAAGCTAAGTTCAATCCCACGGTAGCATTCCCTGTTATCTTATACTCCCGTGCCACGTCGGAACGCCCTGCAGAGGTGTGCATGCTGCTATAAACTTGAGCGCTTGTAGGTCATATAAGTGTAACATGTCATGTCCTTACACTTCGTAGGTGCACATTTTACAATGGTTTGAATTAGCCTAGTATTACTTGTGTTCTCTGTTTGTTGTAGGTTACGTGAGGAGACAGTTGCCTACTTTTTCTTTTTCTCTTTCTTTAGTACTTAAGAAACTTTTAAGATTATGCACTGGGATACTGTCTCGCCCAAGAGAAAAAAACAGTTTATTTTCAACCAAGTTCAAACGGGAAAAGTTTACAACAAGGGTTTTTTTAAATACTTTAACATCCTTACTTGATACTTCCACATGGGTATCGTAATACCAATGTCCCATGTCGAAAGAAAATTGATTGAGAGAAGAGCACAAAATAATGCGTTCCTTTCGTTGCGTCAATCTTATTTTGACAATGAATTTAATTATAGGTTAAGAAAAAATAATCCTAGTGACGCATAGTTGAAAACACTCTCGTTAGTGCGCACTTATATTGAAATATGTGCAAGCGAACATAGGTACTAGTGATATGAGGGATTATTGTTGAAAGTAAAGCGGGCTTACTGAAATTATTTTGCGTTTTAAACTATGAGGTCGACATTCGAGGCAATTTTTCATTGTTACGTATCAACTAGTATGCCAAATAACGAGCTCAGAGAGAATAAAGTATTTTACCATGACATCAATATTATAACATTTCCTACGCTAATAATACTGGCACATTTACCGGAGAGTTTACCGGAGTCAAAAACATGAGAATAATCGTATTAAAATGCTAACCATAACGTTTGCAACATAGCTGGGACAACACGAAAAGTCAAACTACCTAAAATAGTGTTGTCCAAATACACTCAAGGGTGTAAGAAACGACCCATTGTCGCACAAGACTAGCAAGAATATTTTTGAACAGGAATAAATATATATGAGCTTTACATGTACATACGCGGACATACATGGACTTGAATATTCGAATGCAGGCAATCATATTGCATACGCATACTACAAAAATGTAGTCTACGCGGTATAATGTAATTAAATATAGGATAATTTGTGATAGAAACCTGCAAATACTTTTCCAGCACGTACTGCAGCTTGCAATTACTGTGCAGACGTAAAATAACATTCACGAGCTTTTTAATTCTTAATTTTCTTAAGAAGTTGGTTCCACAGTGAGGCGCCTGATACTAACAGAGCTTTTTGCCTAATGTCTGATGAATGGTATTTGATTAAAACATTATGTCTCCTATTCGGCTTTGGTTGGTGACTATGGGGAAGATGAAATTGCACTATTTCAGCACTGCTCTGGTGAAGATATAAAGAGGGGAAATAAGTCTTGGGCTTTGAGCACGAGAAACCTTCCCTGGATGGGAGTCCAGCCGAGCCTATTCAGGAGAAATGTTACGTGAACACTGCTTTTAAATTTACCTTTGCTTACCACCTTGGCTGCGAAGTTCATGTATTTTTGTAACTCTTTTTAAAGATATTAAGGCATATCTCCCTACACTAGGCTACAATAGTCAATATGCGATAAAACTCAAAATTGAATAGCCAATAATCTAAACTTTTCGTCGGGCACACTTTTTACACGATGAAAAAACATTAAAGTTCCGTAAATTTTGTTGTGAGTTTTCTCAAAGTGGGGTTTGAAATAAACGTTTCTATCAAACCAAGTACATAAATGTTTCTCTTTTTCTGATGGCTTAATTTCATCATTCCCAACCATATGAGTAAGATTTAGACTTTTTTGACCCTAAAATAATTAACTTCGTTTATACTCGCATTTAGCCTGACACCATTTTGGCCATACCATGACTAGAGGCTGATCAGCTTCAATTTGCGTCTGTGGTATTTCTGATTCAGAGCTTGTCATTGCAATTTCCACATCATCTGCATACATAGCGATTTGAGTGTTAGAGGACATTGGAGTGATACCGTTAATAAAACCAGAAAACCATAGCGGACCCCGAATGGATCCTTGAACAAAACCGAATTTTGTTTTCAGTGAATGGGGACAACTTGTTATCTAATAGGACTGCATGAGACCGATTTGATAAGTAGCTTATAAACCAATGCGTCAACTCCTAAAGTTCAATGTTTTCCCTAGAAGTCGATCATGTTCGACGCTGTAGAATGCTTTGGAGAGATCGAGAAGCAGCATGAGTGTAACATTTTTTGACCGATTTCACTGTATACTTTTTTCAGTGCTATTAAGCAGAGTGCCTTGAGTGCTTGTGCTTCTCCTGTATGACTATTGATTTCGATGAAGTATATTTGGCTAATCTAAGTGAGATGATAGTTGATTTGCTTTACTTTCTCCAATATTTTGGACAGGATAAGTAAAAGACTAATGGGCCTGTAATTTGATCCTGTATTTATGTCATGTGTGAAAAATCTGTTCTTCATTCCGTAATATTTGACGCACTTTTAAAATCTTCCGATGCATAGTAAGAACAAATTAATTTAGGATGTTATTTAAGGCTTGTTAGTTTCATCGAATACAGCATTCTTTACAACCTTATCATCTACCTATGATTTGATTATTCCTGCTCCTTCTTGAGTGTGCACAGCCGTTAGTGCAAGTGAAGTCCGACCTTTGACGCGGTGGAGGAGCAGAGCTGTAGCCCTACCTGTCCGTAGATGTTCGCAGAGAATAGTAAGGCTCTACGATTGCCGCTGTAGAATAACCATTAAGGTTGTAGCTCGCTGGAGCCCGAGCCCTTTTAACTCACAACTTCTGTACTACGTAGTAGTACTTCGAGAATCAGGAGAGAGACCCTTGAGGGTGGTGGATCCGTCTTCAATTCGACATCTCCGTGTTGGTGCTTCATCACTTCTCTTAGGCTCATACAACGCATCATTCTCGGCAGCTCCTGACAAATTGATATTTTTACCCATCGTAACCGATGAAATTTATGGTAACTCTGTCGCTGATGTGTCTTCTCGAGAATACTGTGAACTGTGGAGTTGTGGCTAAGAAGCTCTGCCCTTGCACTTGATAGGACTTGTTGCGAGTGCGTACGTTGTTGGCGTTGAAACTTGATTGTCGGAAACAGCGCTTGGGAGATTTTCATCAGTGTCGGACAACTCTGATATTCCGGGCAACACTGGTGTTGCTTTGGGGGTTGTGAAGCTCTCGTTGACGTCACACTGTTTGACTGTAAGAGTTGCTACAATCATTTTGAGTGGTTGAGGCTTTTGAGCGAATGATTTTACTTGTGAGGTTTTTGGTGTTTTCCGTTTCCGTTTTATGAATGGTTCGGATATGTTCCGCTTGTTTTGTACTTGAGTTTTCATGCGGAGCTGTGTTAAGGGATGTCATTTCACCAGGTAAAGCTGCTTCCCAAGTAGCTGAGGGGGTTTCGTCTGGAAACATTAAGAAATTACATTGGATGTATGGATAGAAATGAAGACAATTCAATTATGTTCTCTGAGTAGAAGTTATGGTGATAAAACTTTATTCATGGCTAGAAAGATAACGGTTTAATCTTTTGTTAATTTAAAAGAGGGCAGTGTCCATCAGCAAAGTCAGGCAAGCTTCATTTGGCTAACAGAGCATCAGAAAGCAGAGGTTGGGGAAGAACAAGGGAGTGCGGCAGAGAGGGTGGGCAGGGGAGGAGGGAGAAGGGGTGCTGGCGCAGGCTTGGGGAGGCATGTAACTCATAGAGGCCTGTTGTTTGCGACCTGTGCAGAATGTCATTTCACTCCCTCAGTTTCCCAACGTCTCACATTTACAAAATTCATTTCCCATTTCCCACATGTTACGTCATTATATCACAAAATTTGTCAATCGAAATTGCAGAGACATTTGCTGGTAAGGTAATTTATACACAATTTCGTGGATTAAAGGTCGAAATTGCACGTCATATGCACTCAACATAAAATTCTTACCATAACAGATGAAAAGTCCGTAAAATTTGTCACTGTATTTTATTTGTCAAAGTATTCGAGTTTGCCACGGCATCGGGTTTATTTTGTTTCTACACTGATTTTCGGGATACATATGTTATTATTATTATTATTATTATATGGGACTTTTCACCACCGAAAACGCTACAAAGATGTTTCATGGGTGTATTCGAGATTCCCTAGTTTGTCATTTCTGTATATAGGCAAATATCATTTCTGTTGTCACCGTGTGGCGGCATATTAGCAATTTTGAGGCAAATAACGTTTTATTTAATGATGGCATGGTGTGCCGTTCAGTTCACTCGAAACAGGCAAAAAACCACTAAGCCTCCCACCTGTGGATACATTTGTTCTATTTCGGGCAGTGGGGAGTGACACGGAGATGCGGGAGGGGAGGAGGGTGTTTGCATGCACTTGACCACCGAGCGAGGGTCGCTGCACAAACTGAGAGTGGCTTGGAAAAGTTTACAGAAACCACCAGTCTCTTTTGCACTTTAAAATTGATAATAACTTAATTCATTTAAAAAATGTTCCAATTTAACGACTCAATGAACTTGAAAGCGCATTCACGAATACTCAATTTGAGTTTGGAGGTTTGGGAAATTCTCAATCCCTCACATTTTGAAATGTTTGACGCCCCGCTAACGCAGAGAGTCCATTCACCTCCTCCCCTCACGCGAGATGGTCATCGAGAAACCTAACGTTCAATAAACACTTCTTTTCAACACTATTCCGATCTTACAAGACTAATGGGGTGAGGGCGGATTTAAAACAAGGTCAGGTCTTGCTACACCAAGCTTGCCATGAACATACGTGTTTACCAAGCCTGAACGTGCCGTCATGAAACACGTCGCGTTACGTCCTCTTGTCTGAGCACAGAGGAAGGGTTTTCCGTCTTCATCGGCTTCAGTTGCTGGTAGATCTCTGAGTGATTATTTGCGCAACTGTACATCTTAAATGTCTTGGTTTGAGGCTTTATTAGCTCGTACAAATTGATTTTATAGCGTACAAAAGTATAATTCCTCGATTAAAATTTTAACTCTCGGATAAGCAGTTCATCCCCTGCTTCTGTTCCACTCATATTTCCCGGTTTGAGGCATTTTAGCGTTGTAAGTGTGTCACTTCATTTGGCAGCTTCATCTCAATTGAAATATTCAGTAAACATTTTCAGTAGAAGGGGGAGTGAGTTTACTCAAGACTTAGTTCTGTGCTCTAAACAGTAGCCTAAAAAAGCTTCATGTCCTAAACATTGTTCAACGCGGTATCTGTGGCGGTATCCTGTGCGGTTCAGTCAGTTACAGTTGGTGGTGGGGTAAGTACGCGGCGATTGTTACGCAATCAGTTACCAGCTATTAGCATTTGTCGCAAACTATGCAAGTATTCAAATTCCACGACCGCTCCATCTCATCTTCGAGCACTTTTCCTTGACCATGTCCGTACACACCAATTTCTCTCCCGTATTTATACGGAATGGACGAAAGCTCTAGAAGGAGCGGCAAAAGCACAAGGCTCCACGACGCCTCAGCGCCGTATTCAGCCGCATGCTACCTCATATATTGCAAAGTTACATGCCAAATACGATGCTCTAAACCACGCTGAAAATCTTCCTCACCTGGTGATTCCTAAAATTACCGACTTGCGAACTACGATTCAAGCTCTCTCCAGATAAAACTCGCCTCCCCCCATTGTTCACCTCGTACAGTGTCGCCTCATTTCTAGCCGTAAACAATTTACTTTCTGCCGGGTGCCCATCCACGTCAGTGAATCAGGGAATGAGGTAGCTATTATAACAAGCTAAAGGCGATAAAACCTGATGTCCGTGCTCTCCCGTTCTCCCTGCAGAGGGATCGACTTTGGGAAGTGGTCCTCGCTAGGCTTCGTGTAGCCCATACTTGCATTTCATGTAGGGCTGACCGCAGCCGTAATGCGATAATGTATTGTGCCTCTAACAGTCCACCACATCCTTCTCGAATGTCCCGACTACGTACAAGTACGACAAGCACGCATCGGCGCTGAGCCGAACCACTCTGAAATGCTGACAGCCCGTCAACTCCGGGCCACGCTCCTCTCTGAACCCTTTCTTACTTGAAATACGTTTACATGAAATCTGACTCTCCAACTGGAAATGATTAACCTTGTTAGGATTCGTTGGCAAGAATAAGGTAGTTTCAAAATACCTTAACTTCTGAAGGTAAATCCCTCTGCCTATGTCACCTAAGTTCGTAGTCTAGCGGCGTGTGGCGTTCACTCTGTTTCTATTCCTTTGTGCCGTGACGTCCATGCTGCTGGTAAGCATAACTATTTGTGATTATTCCTATATTTTTGCGTCTCTAGTTTTATTTGTGTATATGCCATGATCAGTGTAGGGAAAGCGTTGAAGTTCAATTTGTGTTAATGAGTAGTGTCCAGTGTGAGAAGTAAGCGTTCCGTTGTTTATAAATTTATTTCTTTTGTTCTAGGATCGTTACTCTCGCCTGTCTCCTCCTACTTACTTACCTGTCACTCCTTGCCAAACGACCCAATTTCTTGTTAACAATTTTGTGTTAATTTTGAGACGTTTATGGAACTTCATTCCGTAGACCTAAAAGTGTGATTTTGCGTAATCCTTCGCTACGATGGATTAACAATCTGATAAAACCGACTTGCTTTAATCTTTAATTTTCATGTTTTTTGCATTTCATTATCCTTACTGAGGCTAGAATCCTCCAAGCAAACATAAGACAGGAAAGGTCTTAACAAACCTCTAGAAAGTAAATCTCGTTTGCATCATTTGAGGCCCAAACCATCGCCAGCGCGCATGCATAGAAACGTTGTCGCACTTCCGTCAGAACACAGCTGACACAACAAAGCACTAAAACGGGATTGGGATGACCTCATCCCCCGCCAATTCCCATTATAAGACCAGAATGCTTCATTACTACCGAATTGAGCTGTGATTTCGTCTGAGTTTCGAAAATGGCTGGAAGACTCCTGAATAATCACTATTATGAAAGGAGCCGCGTCCGTCCGTCCGTCCGTCTGTGCGTCACACCCACCAGCCGCAAGTGGGTGATGAGCGTATCTGTGATACACGCTTCATCAACTCCACAATAATTTTCGGTGCATTAACCCAGCAGATTCAGAGTCGGAATGGATATCACGTGTATTGGTAGGTTAGATTAGCTTGGATAGAATATCTGCAGTTGAGACTTAGGAAAGCCTTAGAATAGTATGGCAAATCATGGGAAAGCCATGTTGAAGCTCAGTTGGTCAGATATCTAATCCTGTCATTTTTTGACGGGTCGTGTGCACTCGTTATCATAATAATTATTGTGCAATCTCCTCATACAATCCCAGTAATTAAAATCTGGATGAGTTTTCTGAACAAAATTAACCCGAAACCTTCGTTTTCATACGAGTTTTTAGACGCGACCCACAAAATGCACTTATTGGTTTTCTACTCGAAATGTTATGCAATTCAAGTAGGTGAAAGTTTGCCTAGTGTGAGCATTCAGTTTTGCCACATTTGGTAAGTGTAAGCATTCAGTTTTGCCACATTTGCTAAATGTAAGCATTCAGTTTTACCACATTGGATAAGAGTAAGCATTCAGTTTTACCACATTGGATACGAGTAAGCATTCAGTTTTGCCACATTTGGTAAGTGTAAGCATTCAATTTTGCCACATTTGCTAAATGTAAGCATTCAGTTTTACCACTTGGATAAGAGTAAGCATTCAGTTTTACCACATTGGATAAGAGTAAGCATTCAGTTTTGCCACATTTGGTAAGTGTAAGCATTCAATTTTGCCACATTTGCTAAATGTAAGCATTCAGTTTTACCACATTGGATAAGAGTAAGCATTCAGTTTTACCACATTGGATAAGAGTAAGCATTCAGTTTTGCCACATTTGCTAAGTATAAGCATTCAGTTTTACCACATTGGATAAGAGTAAGCATTCAGTTTTACCACATTGGATAAGAGTAAGCATTCAGTTTGCCACATTTGCTAAGTATAAGCATTCAGTTTTACCACATTGGATAAGAGTAAGCATTCAGTTTTACCACATTGGATAAGAGTAAGCATTCAGTTTTGCCACATTTGCTAAGTATAAGCATTCAGTTTTACCACATTGGATAAGTGTGAGCATTCAGTTTTGTCACATTCGTTGAAATACGAGTTCGTCACCAACGGCACCAAATATAGCCGTTTAGGAGTGACGAGCACAAGTTGATAGCACTGCTAGATCTGATGGAACAAAGTGTGTGAGTGCGTGTGAGTGTGTGGGTGCGTGTTACAGCGTGTGTACGTAGTGCTGTGTTTGTAGATAGTATCGTGTGTGTACGTAGTGCAGCGTTTGTAGGTAGTGCAGCGTGTGTAGGTAGTGCAGGGTGTCTACGTAGTGCAGGGTGTGTACGTAGTGCAAGGAGTGTTCTTAGTGCAGGGTGTGTACGTAGTGCAGTGTGTGTAGGTAGTACCGTGTGTGTACGTAGTGCAGTGTATGTACGTAGTGCCGTGTGTGTACGTAGTGCAGTGTGTGTACGTAGTGCAGTGTGTGTACGTAGTGCAGTGTGTGTACGTAGTGCAGTGTGTGTACGTAGTGCAGTGTGTGTACGTAGTGCAGTGTGTGTACGTAGTGCAGTGTGTGAGTGCGTGTTGCAGCGGGGTGTACGTGCAAGTGTGAACGTAGTGCAGTGTGTGTACGTAGTGCAGTGTATGTACGTAGTGCAGTGTGTGTACGTAGTGCAGTGTGTGTACGTAGTTCAGTGTGTGTACGTAGTACAGTGTGTACGTAGTGCAGTGTGTGTACGTAGTGCAGTGTGTGTACGTAGTACGGTGTGTGTACGTAGTACAGTGAGTTTACGTAGTGCAGTGTGTACGTAATGCGGAGTGTGTAGTGTATTGCATGTACGAAGTGCAGAGTACATACGCAGGTGCCGTGCGTGTGCTTTGTGGAATGTGTGTGTGTGTTGTATGTGTGTGTGTTGGAATGTGTGTGTGTTGGAATGTGCTTGTGTGTGTGTTGGAATGTGTGTATGTTTTAATGTGTGTAGGTGTTGGAATGTGTGTGTGTGTTGGAATGTGTGTGTGTGTTGGTATGTGTGTGTGTGTATTGGAATGTGTGTGTGTGTGTGTGTGAATGTATGTTTGTGTTGGAACGTGTGTGTGTGTGTTGGAATGTGTGTGTGTGTTGGAATGTGTGTTTGTGTTGGAATGTGTGTTTGTGTTGGAATGTGTGTGTGTTGGAATATGTGTGTGTGTTGGAATGTATGTGTGTGTTGGAATGTGTGTTTGTGTTGGAATGTGTGTGTTTGTTGGAATGTGTGTGTTCGTTGGAATGTGTGTTTGTGTTGGAATGTGTGTTTGTGTTGGAATGTGTGTGTGTTGGAATATGTGTGTGTGTTGGAATGTATGTGTGTGTTGGAATGTGTGTTTGTGTTGGAATGTGTGTCCTTAAAAACTGTTGTGAGGAATTGCAGGCATCAATACATGCATTGTGGAGATCATCCATGGATAAAGGATGTGTGCCTGCTCCTCTAGTAAAAAAAATTGGGAGTAATTATTCCAGCGCGCAAAAGGGGGCGCCAAGTATTCCCACTCAAATTACCGTCCGATCGCCCTAACATCCCATGTAATTAAAAGTTTTGGGAGGATTGTGGTTAACCGTCTTGTTGCGTACCTCGAGAGCAATGACCTACTGAACGACAATCAGCACGGTTTCAGAAGGGGACCGTCATGCCTCTCGTAATAATATTGTTAGAACACCAGCGGCAGGTTACGGAGGCGCTTGGCTCTGGACTCGCTGTAGACGTGGTGTATCTGGACTTCGCTAAGGCTTTCGATAAAGTGAACTATGGCGTGCTGCTTAGGAAGCTTAGTCTTTTTGGAATTAGTGGTGTGCTCCATGAATGGATTTATAGCTTCCTAACAAATAGAAAACAGGTTGTCTCAGTGGACGGGATCCGCTCGACGGATTCGGTGGTGGTGAGTGGTGTGCCTCAGGGTTCTGTTTTGGGTCCACTCCTTTTCCTGGTCCACATTACGGACATCGATGTCAACTTGTTGCACTCACGAGCCTCATCCTTCGCTGACGACACCAGGGTCTTGAAACTATTGCTTCGGTGGAAGATTGCGAGGCTCTTCAGAATGATCTCCAGAAGATTTGCGAGTGGGCGACACGAAATAACATGGCCTTCAATGAAAATAATTTTGAATTGATGCGGTACGGTTTGCACCCTGACGCCTCGAATGAGTACAGCCCTACTGGTGGTTCAGCGATTGAACGAAAGTCTTCAGTCAGGGATCTGCGGGTCGTGATCTCGGATGACGGTGGCTTTGGAGAGCATATTATCCAGGTGGTGCTTAGGTGCAGACGCCAGATTGGATGGATCCTGAGAACCTTTAAGGCAAAAGAAACCCCACTGATGCTAAAATTGTTCAAATCGTTAGTCCTCCCATTGGCAGAGTACTGTTGCCAGCTCTGGAGTTTGAGCACTGTCGGCGAAGTACAGAAGTTGGAGGGTGTTCAGAGGACCTTCACTGCAAGGATCGAAGGTATGAGGTCGCTTGACTACTGGAAACGGCTATCGCACCTGTTCCTGTTTTTGCTGCTGCGTCGCCGTGAAAGGTACCTCATCATATACACTTGGAGGGTTTTGAAGGGCTTGGCCCCGAATTTCAGGGACCAGGCGATGTGACTTGCGATCCAGCGGCACATTCGGCGAGGGAAAACTTGTATAATCCCAGCGTTTAGCAGCAGGGCAATGGCGAGCATCAGAACGAGACATGAAAACTCGCTCTCTGTTATGGGACCCCGTCTGTTCAACTGTCTTCCGGCTGGTGTCAGGGAGTTTGAGGGGACGCTGGAGTCGTTCAAGGGGAGACTCGATGAACTTTTGAGGACGATCCCGGACAAGCCTCCTTTGCCCCATTTCCACCAGCCTGCCGAGGGTAACAGTATCCTGCAGCAGCTGGCATACACGAGAGCAGCCGCCCCCTAACCTTGCTCCGGCAAGAGAAGGCGAGAAACGCTGCTCGTGCTGGAGGCGCCGTGGCCTGCCTCGGCTGTGATGGAGCTGATGGCTCCCTTTTCTGGGGACTTGGGGCTTCGTCGCTGCGGGGAGGTCGGCGGCGTCGTGAGGCGGCGACTCACCGTGGCCTGGAGCTATGCTCCAAACAACATCTCACGATCTCAGGATCTCAGGAATGTGTGGGTGTGTGTTGGAATGTGTGTGTGTGTGCGTGATAGAATGTGTGCGTGAGTGGTGCACTGTGTACATAAAATAAGTAGTGATAAATGTGTACGCAGTGCATGACTGGCTGATTATTTGTTCCCGATTTAACCGTTTGGTCATCAGTAAATGACAACACAAAGCTCAGCAATTCTTGTGAGGCTTCGGAAACAAAACGACCTAAAATTTTGCGTGATGTTACAGAATGTTACACCATGCTGGGAGGCAAAACTTTACACCACAGAGGTTGTGTGCTGGGGTGACTTGCAGAGAAAATGGGAACGATTTAGCTTGTACTAAATAATTTCACAACGATTTAGAGGGTAGTTAATTCTTGTGTGTCCATTTGGCGGGTACTCAATACCTTGACGATTCTTACAAGATCTGATCTTGTTTTCAATCCATCTTTTCATCAGTTTCCCAGGGTCAGAAGAATGTTGATGAGAACTAATTTACTGAACACTACATTTGTAAATGACAAAGGGCGAGACAGTGTCCCAGTGCGTAGTCTTATAAAGTTCGTTGAAGTACTGGAGAGAGGGAGAGAGAACGTCGGCAACTGTCTTCTCACGTGACCTACAACAAACAGAGAGGACACAAGCAATACTAGATTATTCAAACAAATGCAAAATTCAAAATACGAAGCGTAAGGACACTTGTTACATATATATGACTCTCAAGCATATAGCAGCCTACATACCTCTGAAGGGCGTTCTGACGTTGCACGGGAGGATAAGACAACAGGGAATGCTGTTGTGGGATTGAACTTAGCTTCGATGGCTCACTTACTCTACATAGTCAGGCTCAAGAATACTGCGCACTACAACGACAATTTAACAAGTACTCGATACGTGCTCGTTCACGGAGGTTCTTAATTGAGAAAACTTTCAGATACGAGCTTGGGTATTTTTTTCAAAAAATCAAAGAATACCAACGGGAAATCCCTCTAAAATTTGATAAAAATTAATAAAAAATTGTACTTTCAGCTCTGTTCTTTTGAAACTCTATAATGGAATGGGCCAGTCGTATCTCCATATTACTAGCGTCCTTTTCGGATTACAGATCATCGGTAGTTAAAAGTCTTAATAACAGAATCGGAACTTGTTTATACTTTCTGCAGCTGGACACTAGGATGTACATGTTTCTATTTACAACTCATCATCAAGTACGATGATATGCAGAATTGATTTTACGAATTAGATCTACCAAGGATATTGAAGCGCAGCTACTTAAGTGCATCACTTTACATATACGTTATCAGGATCATCAAATCATGTACCTAATATCATTGATTTGAATTCATTTTCATTTATTTGTGATCATTTATTTCCCTCGGGAAAATATTTAAATTCTATTTCTAGGAAATCGATCTGCTTCATTCCTGAATTTCTGAGCTTCACAAAACAACTATTCAATTTTATTGCGATTAAAATCGTTCAATGAATGTCGGTAGAACCCCTTATTACTTATTACCTTTCGTACAACCACTTAAGGCATTACTTGTGAATTACTTATGATGCGCTGTTTTTTATGGCAGGTGCTTCGCTGTAGTATTTGTTCCTTTTCTGTTGTCCTGTTTGAAGGCACGTTTTTCTGCGAGAGGTTGTACGTGTTCCTGCAAGATGGGCATCGTGCTCTCAAAAATGAGAGAGCGACTCCGTGTCGTGGGAGGTGCAATTGGATGGCTGTATCATCAAGGCGTAGGTAGGTATAAAATGAGGGAGTGACTACGTGTCGTGGAAAGTGCAATTGGATGGCTGTATCGTCAAGGCGTAGGTAGGTATAAAATGAGGGAGTGACTACATGTCACGGAAAGTGCAATTGGATGGCTGCATCATCAAGGCGTAGGTAGGTATAAAATGAGGGAGTGACGACGTGTCGTGGGAGGGGCGATTGGATGGCTGTATCGTCAAGGCGTAGGTAGGTATAAAATGAGGGAGTGACTACGTGTCGTGGGAGGTGCGATTGGATGGCTGTATCGTCAAGGCGTAGGCAAATATAAAATGAGGGAGTGACTACGTGTCGGGGGTGGTGCAATATGTTTGATGCCTGTATCATCAAGGCATTTACTGTATTTTTGTACTGTCAACGCCATATATTTGTATTTAGAAACTGAGCACTAAAAAAATCATAATTTACTGACAATTAACCCACTATTTTTTTTTTCGCTGTGTTTATTTAACATTACTTACGCTAAAACTTTAAATCGACCCGTATTCAAATTTGAGAAATATCATGATGAGCTCTTATAAATTTCATCGTTGTGGGGCAAAAGGATTCTGAGATCATCAACTGTACGCAAAACAAAATGCTCTAATTCCTTTCATTTCACTTGTAATTAATGTGTTCATTCTCGGCAGGCACCCTCACCATGGGGGGACCTAACATAGGTCAAAGGAGCGTGAGGTCACTGGCGGACGACATGGAGTCCATCCACAACAGCATCATGGGCCATCTCGAGCTCAGCCCCAAATACGTACAAAAATTCATACACAAAGAATGTCACGACAAACTCCCTACTGAGACTTACAAAGATTACTGCGAGAGGCTGCAAGGTACTGCATTTAACTACAGGACATGGAAACAGTCATGCAATTTCTCATGGAAGAAATTCGAATTAGTCAAAAATCCTAATGACATGGATATAACTGCCGTGAAGAATCTGTTTCTTTCTCTGTTCAAGACTAAGAAAGACAAAAGAAACATTTCGAACTTCGAAATTCAACTAAAAGCTCTCGTGGATCTCCGGAACGCAGTAATGCACGATGTAAGTGCTGCCCGGGACCCAGCTGCTCTTAGTAACCTGCACACAGCGCTCGATGCTTTCATCCAAGAGGCAGGAAGGTTCTATTCCCTTTCTGCTAACGAAACGCGAGACTTACAGAATGAACTGCAGGCAGACATTCAGGCAGGGTTTTCCCCTGGAAAGAAGAAACTGCTGTACGCCAAAGCATGCATGGTCAAAGAAGGGTGGAAGACTATGGAACTTTTCTTGCAAGCTAATTTTGAACAAGAGAATCTAATGTTCAGCATGGGTAAAGTATCGCGAACAGCCGTGTTCCATGAACTTGAGGTACTGCTGAGGAAAAGTAGGGACGGTGATAGCTTCCTTTACTCGGAGATCTTTGAGTACCCTGAGAAATTCATCATCGTGTCAGGTGTGGCTGGGTCTGGAAAAAGTAACTTGCTCGAAAACGTTGCTCTCCAATTCTCTAAGCCACAGGCCAACACATCTGCACGCCTCCAGGAATTTGAGCTGCTAGTGTACATCCAGTGCAGAGACCACACAACAAAAACATTAAGTGACGTCCTGATCCAACAATTCAGTGACGTGCGCACTAAACTGGGGGAAGACTCCGTTATCGAAGCTCTCCTTAATCTTAGAGTGCTCTTCCTCATAGATGGGTATGATGAGTACAGTGACTCGATGGAGGTCCTGCAGGAAGTGATCAAAAGAACCTTGCTTGCTCAATGTCAAATTATCATCACCACCAGACCTCATGCTGTTGGAGGGTTGAAGCAGCTGCTTGACGGTAATTTTGTAGAATTTGAGATTGCGCCGCTAACGGACCTTGAACAGCAACTAAGCTTCATAAGGAAGTACGAGCCACATCTACTTGGTTATGAGCATTTCGGAGACGTGCGCGAGAGCTTCGAAACTTTGGCAGAACCTTTGAGGATCTTGTTTACGGAACCACTCAAGTTGTTACAGTTTTGCCACGTTTATGTAAGCTGTTCCAAAAGCATATCCGGATGGACAAAACCGAGCGATATAGCTAAAGCTACATATCATATTTACTGTGATCTAGTGACCAAAAAACTAACTGGTGCCTGCTATCCAAACATGGATATAGTCATTGAAGACCTTTTCCACATCATCTATGAGGTGGCTCTGAAGTTTTTGCAGACAAACACTCTGACATTCACTGAAGATCAGTTCAGGCAAATCCAGCGTAAATGCTGCACAAAGCTGCGAGCAGAATACGAAATCAAGAATCTGGATGTGGGAAAAGTTCTCTCATGTGTTCTCAAAATGAAAAGACCCTTCACTGGAAAAGGAGATCCGATGTATTCTTTCAACCACAAAAGCGACCAAGAATATTTCGCTTCAAAATGCGTCATCAACAAAATGAAAACGGATAATCTTTCCTTGGAGAAAATTCTCAAGGCGAAAGAATCAAGAACGGAAAATGCGTAAGTAAACTTCCCTGACTATCACTGAGTTCCTCCGTAATAATACAATCTGGATGGACAAAAAAGTTCATCATAATAAAACTCATCCGATGAAATAATTCAAGATATCAATCGTCGCAATTAATTCTGGCTCGAGGCTTACAGCCGTCAAAGCTGAATTATCCCCGAATTGTTTGTGTTACTGCCAACAAGTGTTCATTTCGTTGTAATAGGAAATTGCCTTGCCTTATACTCGTTAAAGAATTTAGCCACCGATGTGCTCGATATATCAATTTATTTACAAACGATTTGCTTGTACTACTCTACTTTTTTAGATTTTGTTATATTAGGTTAGTTAGTAGCAAATATCTTCTAACATAATGCACTGGGCAAGCTCCACGTATAAATCACCATAGGAAATCATTGTAGTGATCGAGTTTTAAATTTTGAACAGTTAATATTTAGCTAAGTTAAAAATTTGGCCCTTTCGTCAGTTACAAATCTCAACTGCACTTTCATTTCAATGAAAATGACCCTTCAGGAACCACGCTCCCTTTTTATTATGCTTCTTTTTATTAGAACTTTTCACTACATTGAAATACATCATTTTACATACCCCTAAGGTATTGAAGTGTTCGATGTCATCTCCATACCGTGAGCCGAACTGCTCTTTGCTCCCTAAGCTCCTTGGAAGAATGCAACTATTCTATCTATGGGAACTAGCACTTCCAGGGGTAAAATGTGAGGTCCTGAGCTGAGAGTTCAGTAGCTCTTCTCTTCGTGGAAATAGGATAGATTTTTCTTTTTTCTACTGTCTTTTTTCGGTTCACTGGCATCCTGGTATTCAGTAACTTGTACTTTCTTTTAAAATTTTTATATTTTTTAAAAAAATTTTTCTCTCACCTTACCTGTTTCTATGCGCAGTCAATCTTGTGTGGGAACACACCTTATGCATAAATTCCGCGTTCACCTTCGTCCTTCCTCTCTTTGGAACGCCTTTGTTGTGAAAAAGGTTTTCTTTTAAGGTAAATCAATCTTTGTATTCCAGTTTCCTGGAAGTGCTTCAGTACGTCGTTCAAGAACTTAGCGCCGAAAGCCCGGAGTTGTTCAAGGATCGCTGGGCTGAATTGGAGGAGGCGCTGGTGGCGGCAGGTGCCAACTTCATCACATGGCGAGATTTGGTACTTAGCTGCTCAGACAACGTCGATGTGGTCAAGAGGGTGGCGAAGGCAGCGAAAAATGTCTGGATGAGTGAATGGATTCCTAGCGATGGTGAGTGCATCCGGGGGGTGACCACATTTAACACGTTCACTGCCACGGGTAAACTGAAGTTCAATATCCAACTCCAATTTAAAGTTAAAAGTTTGTAGCAGTTTTAAAAATACCAAACAATAATTGGGTCCATTACATACCATTAACTTTGAAAGAGTGTCAAAAATTTTCAAGCGATTCATCGATGGGTCGTATCGCAAGCAATGTTTTAATAAGGCCTCCTTAACAGGGTAACTGCTGATAGGTACGAGTATATCTGTGTCACGCTAGGTGAATTGATCATTTATGTTCCAGTATTATTGAATAATATTTTAATTATATCACCGCCACTATTTAAATTAGACTATGGCGTTCAAGTTTAAATATTATCACACAATTATATTTATCACGCTTTTAAGGAATGATAAAAATGTAATCAAACAGCAAAGACAGCTTTTCACTTTTTTACTTTCAACTTAACCAAACCGCTGTAGCAAGCGTGGAAATGTAGTTTGTGTGTCAACCACAAGCATTGTTCCTAAAAGAAGAAAGCGGAAAGCACTATTCAGTATGGTGGTTAGGGAACGAGAAATCGATGCATTTGGTGTGTGCTCATGCAAGAACCTCTGGGCACAGAAACGATTAAGAAATAAGTTTCTAGAACATGCTAAAAAATGAAGAAAAGTTAGGTTCCTTGCTTCATTTGAAAATTATTGGATATGATTTCCTATCATTCCGAAATATTTAGGAATAATGTTCCGGAATGAAAAAATCCGCGAAATTATTTTTAGTGAAAAAATAAATAGTACTTCACCATTACATGACACGCAGAACTTCAAATTTATGTGTGGCGCACACTGTGTGAAAGCTTTTCCCCTCACGTAATGAACGATCACCGAAATGAAAGGTTTGTGTTACAAGTACATACTCTGAAAGTGATGATAAAAATTTGCTCATTATTGAAATAAAAAAGGGAAAATTCTCAATTACAAAAAATTGAATGTGAATTCAATGTAATGAATCCTTAGAAAATATTTTCAAAAGGATGTCAACTGAGGTGATCAGAAATTTAGAATAACAGGATAATGGTACTTGTAGGAAGCATTAACGTAGACTCACAATATTGAACTTTCCCATAAAAGCTGGCTGCATATTTGTCGGAAAACGCGGAATTGTCTCTTGAACGGGATGAAACTCCCCGTCAGAGCTGACCCTGTCGACGTTTTTCGACGAGGCTTCCTTGATTTTAATCAAGTACGGCGACTGCATGGGGCGGCTAAAATTATAGACTCAACGGCAAAGAAGTTAGCTTAGGATTTATTTTGACTCGGAAGACAGATAAATTTTTAGCGTTAGTTCTGCCGTATGTTCCGTTCAATTCACAGGTCGGGACATGGATGCAATCGCACTCATGCTGCCCTACGAGCAGCCGGACTGGCTGGACGTGAGGCTACCATATGATGACTTCAGGCTGACTCGCTGGGCAGAGATCGTACAGGAAAGAAGAGGGAGCTTGTGGCTACAGGTGTATAGTAAACCCTGTGATGGTCTGGTGGAACCTCTGCGCTATAGCAGTGGCAGGTGAGAATTGATTGTCGTCCTACTTCGATCGTCTGTTTTTGAAAAATTTTACTTTGTTTAACCTCTTATAATACGGTAGATTAGATGAGATATGTAAGGTGAAACCACCCTAGCAGAACAACGGTGTTCCCGTACTAATTTGAGCTAATTACTGCAAAAACTTTCATATTCGATTATTATTTTCGACGAAGTCATAGAGACAAGTTCTGTTGCACCACCCATGGTTTTGACGTTTATGATGTTTGACGTTTGTGACGTTAGTGAGGTTTTTGACGTTAATGACGTTTCTGGCATAAATTAATGAAGTATTTGACGTCCACGTTTTTGAAGTTGACATTTTTGACGTTAACGTTTTTTGCGTCAGTACTATTTTTTATGAAGTGAAATTCAAAAATTCTCTGTTAACACTCATCCTTTTGATGTTAAATTCAGTGATTGGGGATTAATTTATCGACGTACACCTGCTCAGGGCGTTATTTTGTTCATTTCTTTTAGCAAAGAGAACGAGTCGTGCAAGCTTTCACACTTCTTCAATTAAAGTGCATTTTGCTCCTGATAGTCATCATTTTTAACGTTTCTGTGTTTGCACTCTTCTCACGCTGATAGTAGCGAAAGAGTCACTAATTGCTCGCTGATACAGCTTCTTACGAACAACTTACAGATACAGTTGCCTACGAGCAAATTATCGGCGCAGTTTCCTACGAACAACGTACTGATACAGCTTCCTGGGTACAACTTTTATAAAAATGAGGTTCCTAGTGTGAGCATTTGGCTCGAAAGCTCACCTCGCTGTTCTGAGCTCAACGGAACGCATTGTATATCTGACGTACTACCAAAAATAACTGCTCAATTAGACGCCATTTCCTCGCTGCTATTTTCAGGAGACTGTTCTTTCAAGTCATATCATGAATGATATTCAGTCCGATCGTGCGTTCAATTTTACTCTCACCTACTGAAGTGTTATGACATCCTCTCAACTCGGACATTCTTCCAAAACATGACCGCATTTTTCTAGCACACTTACAGTTTTTACACGATGTCCACACAAAGTATTTTACATAACATCTTGGAAGGACTTCCATACAAACTTGTCAACCGCTATTAAACAGAACTGTGCTGTACAGCGGATTAAACTTGCACTCAATGGCAGGTGCGCTTTGGAGTACTTCGAGGGGACCATTTCAAGCACCTCAGGGGTGACTGCTCTCGCTGCAGCTGTCACGGCCAGTACGGAGCTGGATATCAGGCTGACGGCCACCGTGCTGACGGCTCCGCTGCAGCTCGGAGTGCTGAGCACCTGCGGTTCCCTCAGTGAGTACAGGAACTGCCAGGCAGCCTAAATTGTGCTTCCAAAGACGCCGGTTTTCTAAATTTTTAAATCGGCGAAGTTCAAATTGCCCGCTGGAACAAAAATAAGCTCCCGATAATACAACGCATGAAATTTTTTTTGGTGTATTTAAATTGATCAGCCGGGACAAAATAAATGTTGTAAAAGAGCGGTTTTTGAATGCAATCAATTATGGACAAAGGTAAAATGCGATTAATAGCGTATCGAGATTTTTCAAGGGCTGAACTTAATCTCTAACCTTTTCAGGAAAAAAAATGACGAGAAATGCAATTTTAAATATTCAATTAACGCACATTTTAATATAATTTTCAGCTGTACACTAGAAGTAACCGCTCATACGGACGCACCCGGTCAGATGCGACCTACGGTTGGTGAATACGAATAGGTGCAAGCCCAACAAAGCTAGTTCTACCATAATTTAGTAGCGAGAATTTCCACGCAATACAAGTTACGTTTGGAAGTTCGAGAGTTTATTTAGATAGGCCACAGCCTGAGTAAAGTTTAAAGTTAAAGAATTTATTATGAACGGCAACACAGCCTGAGTTTAGTTACAAGTTTAAGATTTAAAGTTTCCTCCAACAAGTGTTACTGTCTCTCTCCACAAACAAAAAGTGCTAGGTTCCTTGAACAAAAGAGAAAGTTACATTTAAAACAGACCGAAATCTGCATGGAACCCAGAAAACTGTGTAGAGCGACAACAGTGTTTAACGAAAAATTGATGTGGAGGTTGACGAAAGATCTTCCGTTCTCGAGTTATTCCAGGGTGTACGACATCAAGCCCTGCTCCTGCTGCCAGCAAGATCAACGAATGCAGCGCACGCTTCGAAGTGGCCGTCGCTACAACGAACGTTGTAGCAAAAACCCAACGCAGTAGAAGGGGTCACAATACTGGACCACACCCGTCTGCTACCAGTGCTGCAGAACAAAAAACGCCTTTGAAAATTTGAAACAACCGAGATAAGAACCTAAAAATGTTACCAAAAGAATTCAGGATATTTGAAAGATTAACTTACCGACGGAAAACTGGCGGCTTTCCCAGGTAGAGGCCTCAACACGAAGAGAGATAGAATCGGAACAGAAACAGTAGCGACGTTAATACTGCACGATTAAAGGCACCATTAGATTACAAGAAGAAAAAGGACATAAATGTAAGACGAACTATGGCAATAGTTCAGTGAATGTCACAACTAACCCACCTACAAGAAGCTGAGGGTTTTTCGAGAGAAGTAGCTGACCCGAAGCGAGAGAACTGAACAGTAGTCTCAGGACGTTGATACTGCCCGCGATCAGATGGACAGTCTTAGAGCGCGAGAAGGGGCCCGAGAATTTAATATTTGATACGCGATATTTGAAAGAATGACACTTAGATTTTTAGAATTAGGCGATTAACTCACCTAAAGAACGGTAGTCTTCAGTGGAATACGTTCAGGCATAAGAAAAAGGTAATTTGAGGGAAATATAGCGAGAGGAAGCGCACTCCATCTTAGAAAAGAAAGAAAAGAATAGTTCGAGGTTCATTCGATTGAAATTAGATAAGACTTTGTGCAGTGCTGCGCTCTGATGAGAAGGTCACGGTCAACCTTCACTTTTAGTAGAGCTAGGCACTTATAAATTTGATTTGATGCGAGTAAATCCGAATTCATTTGATTAGATTTGATTTGAGTTGAATTCGAATTCACTCGACTTAATTTGATTCACTTTGATCGATGGAGTACGCTGAGATGAAAATTAGTGCGTAGAACACAACACAACAAAAATTGAAAGAAATGCTAATTACTTTAAATCAAAAGATAGAAATAATGAAACACAGGAAGTTAGAGGTTGCCAGAGTAAACTGAGCCACGTGACACGGAAACTTTGACGTAGACCGCAGTCAACTAAACGATTAATGAATAGAGGTAACACACTGGTTAGACCCGACCATGGTGAAAGTTACGTCACCCAACGTCGCCGAAGTTCGTTGGAGCTCAACCACGTGCAAGGAGCGCCAGCTCGTGCGGAACAAGCTCTACGGGGAACGGAAAGAATCCCACTGGGAACGGAAAGAATCTGAAGGTCGAGCCGCAGCCCAACCCGAGGTCACCTCATTTAGGGAATAAAAGGTTCAAATTGAATTCGTAAATAGTGAAATTCAAGGTAATACTTTCCAACTTTTATGTTAAGATTTTCATTTTTAAATGCAATTTGATTGATTTGATTTATTTATTCATTTGAAATTTATTTCTTTAAAATTTAATTGTTTAATTCAAATCTTAGAAAATGTCGAACAATTTTCGACAAGCGCACTTGTAACTTTTATGGAAACAACACAATCAAAATGAACATAATTGTACCACTATCGTCACCCATGAAAAAAGTGTCTATACATAAAAATCTTTATATGCTACAATTAAAAGGTTACCGTTATTTCGCAATCTTTTGTGAAATACCTTAATTTTAACATTCTTTCTTTAAAACCGATATCCGAGTCATCCATAATACATAGAATTCAGTAATGATCGCTTGTATTTGATCTGAAAATTCGTTTAACCATTCTAAATTTTGCTGATAAATTTTGTATAACCTCCTTTAATGGAAGCATTTCACGCTTTCGATCCATTATCCCCTTATTCACACACTCACTAGCTTATTGACCTACTCTCCAGCTGGTTGACCTACGCATTAGCTTGTTGACCCACTCACCAGCTTGTTGAACCACGTTTCAGAGGTACGCATGTCGCTGGAAAATGTTGACGGAGGCGAGGTTGCTGTGGAGCTTCCTGAGAGTCCTCCCGTAGAGCTGTGCTTGGAGGACGTGCCGTTGGGGGCATGGCAGTCTGTCACCAACGCGGTGCTGGCGCTAGCTCCGCCGTCCCGCAGGTCAGAAACGTATCTTCGACGTAGTGATGCCCCTTTACGAGCATGTACAGACATTTATTTCTGAATATTTTCGAGCTGGTCGGCAGATTAGGGTCATTTAAGAGATAAGTGATCGTGTTCAAGTACATCTGGACCTTCAATGGTTTCAGTTTTAATTTGGGGGGGGTGAGACTTTGTCACTAATACGGAGCTAGCGCTAGCACCACCATCTCGTCGGTCAGGGACTTAACTTTGATGTAGTGTTGTTCTTTATCATGGTAACACTACGGAACCGCTCACTTTCGTAACCTAGCTCAAAGTGACGGTATGATAGCAGCTGATCAGTTCTTTTTTAGGGGGTGTGTAGTTCCAGTATACGTTTAGCACGTCTGGGTAACTCTTTCAGTATTGAGACCTTGATAATTTGCTAGCATGCCAACGAATATGTTTTTTTAAGACCCGCCGACTGTGAAAATATACCACCATTAGGCACTACGACACAATTGCAACTCATTCATCACGATTTCCTTCCTTCATTTACCTTAAAGGCAGCTGAAAAATGCCCTCACTACTCTGCAAATAACCGTTCCTAAAATGTGATCACATCCCCTCAGGTATAAAACTGTAATGCTCGATTACCATCTCGTGGACGATGACTTCAATAGAATGAAACGAGAGGAACTGAACAGAATTTTGGTCGTGCTTCAGAAGCAGGGCATCCGAACTGAGGAGGAAGAGGAAAAGGGCGAGGAAGAGGAGGAGGAGGAGGGCGATGAAGAAGGGGGTGAGGAAGAGGAGGAAGCGGAGGAGGAGAAGAAGAAGAAGGGACGCACACGCTTGGAAATGAGGTACAAGTGTTGAAGCTGGGACAGGTAGCAAAGTTGAAGCTGGGACAGGTACAAGAGTTGAGTATGAGGCACGGCGCGTCTTTGCGTTTGACTTGAAGGAATCAAGGTTAGATTATAATAATTGGAACCTCTATAACAAAAAAAGTACCATGAAAGGGAGGATGAAAGCACTTATTAGAAAGAAGTTCGGGGAACGCTTAGTTTATGCATAAGGAGTGTTTCGACACCACACCTCCTGTTTTTAGAAAGCTACGGAGAAATTTTATGAAGCATGACTCGAGTCGACAAAGATTGTAGTAAGTGATGAAAAACACAAAAACAGTGAATCAAAACATGATGGTTCTTAACAAAACAAACCGCCTATTAAACCGGGAGTCAGCTAAAAAGTCTCAGATTTAAAATTTCTGTTGTTTTTTTATATTAGTGATAGAAACGTGAAACAGGTATTGAAAAAAGCACAATTTAAAGTTTTACTTACTTTTTTAGTTCACCTCTTTCATGTTGTTATTTTGGCAAATTTCGCCAACATTAGAATCAAACTTTGCTCTCTTTGCGAACAAATTTCCCTCAGCCCTCAGCGTTGTAACGGCTCAAATGAAAACGATACCTGACTCATTTAAATTTGAACTTAGTTGAAATTTGTGTTCTTGAACAGCGTATACTTTTTGATATATTTTTTCTTAACGTCGCTTCAAACGATTTCGTTCTGCTGTTCATCCAATGTAAATGTTATGCACACAACATTCCTTTTGCACCACATCCTATCCCTCCCCATGTATTCAATTTTGTGAGAAATAACAACTATGTAGGGTTAATTATAGTGTTCATTATGGAATTGTGTTATATAGTGTCCTTTCATCACACAGAACGCATTTCGCGAGTGTGTTAACGGAGATACACGTCAATATATGCCCTGGAATGACAGCCTCTTCATTCACAGGGATGAAGATATTGTCGTGCTGTACCTCACTGAAGATATCAGTAATGCTCTCAAGCACGTAAGGTGAGACTTTCCTTGCGGTGTGTGGGTCTCTCATTGCTGTGTCTCTCACTGTTGTGTCCACTGGGGCTGTGTCTCTCACTGTTGTGTCCACTGGGGCTGTGACTCTTACTGCTGTGTCCCCTGGGGCTGTGTCTCTTACTGCTCTGTCCCATGGGGCTGTGTCTCTTACTTCTGCGTCCTCTGGGGCTGTGTCTCTCACTGTTGTGTCCACTGGGGCTGTATCTCTTCTTGTTGTGTCCACTGGGGCTGTGACTCCTACTGACCAAACAGGAGTCCAAAGTCCTACCAAACCGGACTTTGGACTTTGTAAACTTGAAAAACCTATTACAACCTTTCATCAATAGAAGAATACTATTCCGTAAATTTGTACACCGAGTGAAAAACTTGACTTGAGGTTTGTCATATTCATTATTAATTCACAGCCTCTCGTTATTTCATATCCAGGTATGGAGCTTTTCAAAGAATAGATATTTAAATACTCCACAGACGCAATCCCATGTGTAATAGAAATTTCATCACTACTAGTCCATATGCCAAAAAACGATGATCTAAGGCAAAAGAATCATTTGATGCCATCTGCTCATTCTCATCAGCGACTTTGTCTGATGTTATGGCCTGTTACAGTGACCAGCTCGATTTGCGAACCCGCGTTGTAGAATTGAACGCAAGCAGCCCTGAACAGCTGCAGGCTGACTGGCCTGCACTAAGAAGCGAGTTGCAGGCTATGGGTGCCTGCTTCGTAGACTGGAAGGACTTGATGCTTAGCTGCCCCAACTTGGAAGACTTGGCTCAACTAGCGGCCGATGCATCGATGGATATGTACCGTGACTGGCAAATAAAGACCGGTGAGTGAAGGCGCTTAGACTTCTTGGCACCCTGACCGAAAAATATGGACTGGTGAGTGGAGTGACTTCAACTTCATAGCCGCCTGACTTGATGATATAAACCGGTGAGATGAGTGGCTTGAACATCAGTGTTGCTCGACTGGACGATGTGGAGCGAGGTAAGTGTAGGGTCTTAAGCCTGATAAAATTCCGAGGATGAGATACTGATCCGTAACTGTTTCGATAATGACAAAGCTTTAAAGGTAGAAGACGGAGAAATCGTTTTACTGTAAAAGACATTACAGTTGGAGTTTATGCGAGAGTTTGAGTGCGAAGACTTCGTCTAATATTGCAGCGTCAGGCTTCCATGGATGAGTGTGAGCACAGGGTACCATGTGCACAATTTAGGAGCTGTATAACGCGCGTTTTGTACGTGTGAAATGTACCGAAATGTGCTCTAAAATCTGTAAGGGGAGGATCGTAAAGTGAAGCGTTTTGATCGTGATAAAACTTCGGTTAAAAATAAGGGAGCAATAAGCGGAGTGTTTTATATATGATGACAACCCAAATAAAAAATGAGGGCTTTTCAGAAACGTGTTTTGCACCTGATGGCGGTCAGAGATTGGGATATGAACCAAATAGCTTCATTCCTAGACTTGATGACATCTTAGGTTTCGATCAAGGATCTTAGGAATTTCTGTCCAGTGATTGCAAATTTTCTCCTTATACCAGTTAGCATGTCAACCATGACCTATATTTTTTCAACACCACACTATTTGCATCTTCTTCGCAGAGTCACACCTCTCCATTTTTCTCGTAGATAATAGTTTCCTCCTTTTTCAGATTTCTGTTCCGAGCTTGTATATTTTTTCTTTTGATATCAGCCGTCCATGTGCCGTGCAGGTCGCGACGCGGCGATCGTAGCCCTCATGTTGCCCTGGCGACAGCCCCGCCTGCTGAAGGTGAAGACCTCGCCAGACCTGCTGAGGGGGGCGCCCTGGGGGGAGGTGGCTGTCCACCGGGTGGGGAAATTAGTACTGGAGCTCCCCCTCGACGCCTCCTGTGATGACTTGCTTATCGCGTTGAAGGGGACGCGGTACTGTGACTCATTTGTAATTAGTGTTTCATTATAGTGCTAATTAGTATTCTAATTATAGAGTTAGTTAGTGTTGTAATTATAGTGTTAATTTGTATTGTAATATTAGTTTTATTAATCTTGTTCTTTGACTTGTTGTCGAGGCGATAGTGTGGTGATGATGTTAATAGTGTTGTTTATATAGCGGTAGTGTGGTGATGTTATCATTGATATTATTATGGAGGTTGTGTGATGATGCTGTTAATAATGTTGTTATTGAGAAGATTGTGTTACTCTGGTGGTAGTCAGGTGATTATTTTATTTGCGTTGTAATTATGGTGAAAGTATATCAAACTTATTCTTGGCGTTGTAATAATGGCGGTAGTGCAGTGATAAATTGTTGGCGATGTAATTATGGTGGTGGTGGTGTGGTGATGCTATTCTTGGCGTTGTAATAATGGGGGTATTGTATAAATAATATTTTTAGTGTTGCAATTATTCACCGCCCCTGCAGTGTTGCTATCAGTGTTGTACTTAACTTACAACCAGTGTAATGAACTTCGAGGTTCTTTGGGGGCGTAAAGGATATTCGGAAACTCGCTGGCTCATCCAAACGGTTTCTGAGACAATATAGTACAAACACTTAAGAGCTAGCACTAAACACAAATGTAATTGCACATGAATTTCAACACTTTCAAACATCATTCCATCAATAAACTAAATACACACATTCAACAAAAATGTTAGAACCTATCAAATGAACAAAATCAATGAAGGGATTATTCCACTGTATAAAATAGTTTATGAAAGTCCAACGAATAATTAGCCCCTTTCGCGCATAATCTACCGTGCATAATCTACCGTGTGTGCCTGGAGCACACACCGACCTTAACATGACCAGACCAAAATGTGACTACCACACAGGCACACGCGCATGAGCTTCGCTAACAGCCAGTAAAATACTCCTTTACGAATCTCCTCATTTTAAAAATGTAGATTTAAATTTGACGATATTTTATTAATTATTCGTTCCGTTTCGTAGCAATGAAATTCGTATGCCGTTGAATTATGAGAATACAATTTATAAAGTTCAGGGAAAATTTATAGTTGCAATTTAAAAAAATAAATAGTAATCTTGAATGTATATTTTTTGTATTCATTGAGAGCGTGTAGAATTTGAGGTATTTTACCGGCATGGGGCTGAGTGTTGTTCATGTACACACATATAAAGCCAAGTGCTGCTCATGTACACACATGTAGTGCTGAGTGCTGCTCATGTACGTACATGTAGTGCTAAGTGCTGCTCATGTACGCACACGTAGTGCTGAGTGCTGCTCATGTACGCACATGTAGTGCTGAGTGCTGCTCATGTACGTACATGTAGTGCTGAGTGCTGCTCATGTACACACATGTAGTTCTGAGTGCTGCTCATGTACGCACACGTAGTGCTGAGTGCTGCTCATGTACGCACATGTAGTGCTGAGTGCTGCTCATGTACGTACATGTAGTGCTGAGTGCTGCTCATGTACGCACACGTAGTGCTGAGTGCTGCTCATGTACGCACACGTAGTGCTGAGTGCTGCTCATGTACGTACACGTAGTGCTGAGTGCTGCTCATGTACGCACACGTAGGGCTGAGTGCTGCTCATGTACGTACATGTAGTGCTGAGTGCTGCTCATGTACGTACATGTAGTGCTGAGTGCTGCTCATGTACGCACACGTAGTGCTGAGTGCTGCTCATGTACGCACATGTAGAGCTGAGTGCTGCTCATGTACGCACATGTAGTGCTGAGTGCTGCTCATGTACGCACATGCAGGGCTGAGTGCTGCCATCTACGCACATGTAAACTGGACACAACTGTACCGCAGAAAAATAAAATTGTTCATTTTGGGTTGTTTTCTGAACTGGAACTCCAGTGATGTTTTAATTTGCTCTTTTTGATGTTTATGAATCCTTTGATGTTGTTGTTGAAATATTCCGGCAAGGAAGAATTACAGTCGAAGAATTGTTGAAGAATTTCAGTTGCTGGTCAGGAATTACACGAGGTCTGTTGTTGATGCATCACACTGCACAGTTTGAAGCACGGGGACTGTTGATGCATCACACTGCACAGTTTGAAGCACGGGGACTGTTGATGCATCACACTGAACAGTTTGAAGCACGGGGACTGTTGATGCATCACACTGAACAGTTTGAAGCACGGGGACTGTTGATGCATCACACTGCACAGTTAGAAGCACGGGGACTGTTGATGCATCACACTGCACATTTTCACGCACATAACCATTTGTTCAGCAGGATTGAATTAGGGCAGTTCAGGGGCGGCATAGCAGAGGCAGGCAGCGTCGAGGTGTTGGCAGCCGCCGTCACGCCTTCGTCACGTCTGGAGGTGTGCCTGCTGGCGCCCTTGTCGCTCGGCTCCCTCCAGGGGAAGTGCAAGACCCTTAGTAAGTGGTGAAGTCTCGGTGACTGGTTAAGTGTTAGTGACTGGTGAATTTTCGGTGAGTGTTGATGTCTCGGTGTGTGGTGAAGTTTTGGTGAGTGTTGAAGTCTCGGTGTGTGGTGAAGTCTCGGTGTGTGGTGAAGTTTTGGTGAGTGTTGAAGTCTCGGTGTGTGGTGAAGTTTTGGTGAGTGTTGAAGTCTCGGTGTGTGGTGAAGTTTTGGTGAGTGTTGAAGTCTCGGTGTGTGGTGAAGTCTCGGGGAGTGGAAAAATTTCATTGAGTGGAATGCCTTGTTGAGAAACAAAACTTTGGTGAGCAGTGAAGGCGCGGCGAAAAGCTAGGTATCATTGAGTTTCATAGGGTACAATACTGAACTTAACTAACTACACAGCGCTAAACCAGACAATTCTCGCAAAAATACTCACTGTAATGAAACAAAAACAGTTGAAATTATTTTTTTCATGATGTGGAAAACGGTTTTAAAACTGCAGTTCATGGCACTTAGAAAACCAAGACTTTATGTTCATCATAAATATGGGCTTCAGAGTTCCCTTTAACTGGGTCTTTAGAGTTTTCTAGCCGTCTGCATTACTACGGCTTGCGTGTTCCTACACACTGCCTCGCTCTCAAGAACAACACGTATAACACGCTCGTGAAGGTTCAAATATAAAATGATCTCTCATACAGTAGAGGGACTGCCGATGATTGGTCACTTCAGCACCAGAACGCTCAAGCAATGTGGTGACTGATGAACGAAAACTGTAGATGTTGCACGTCACTGTGAATGTTAGTCAAGGGGATGCATGCAAATGCTATTTCATGCAATGTAAGAAAATGCTGTTCGAAGTGATGTACGAAACTCTTTTTAAAGTGATATGCGAACAAACAAACCTAAAAAAAGAAATAAAATAAAAACCTAGCCCTCTAAAATAATTTACCATCATAGAATAAATCTGGTTAAGATATTGAACGCTCAAAATTCAACCATGCAAGTCTCTTCTTGAGACAACTTTACTTAAACAATCTAATGTGATTGTGATCAGCAGCTGTTGTTGGTAGTCCAATTGAGCCAACATTACTCACAGGTCACTTATTTGCTTATGTGCGCTAAAACTAGATTACAACGTTTGGAAAATGATTTCCTTTGTTTACCCTAAGATGATGTTGGCTCTACCAATACCTTATTCAATGAAACTGTTGTACGGTTGACTGTACTATTGTACTAGAATAAATGTTAATTGCTCTGCGTTCATCTGGCCCATGTTAACTATTGCTATGAACTTTAGCATCGAATTCTGAGCGAACTCTTTCATTGATCAGTTTAATGTCTGACTAGGTTAATCGTACTAGGTTAAACATAATTGTACACCTTATAATAGCGTTGATGATAGGGTGAAGTAGAGATCGTTGAGATTATTCAGGTCCACAAGTATTAATATTCAAATGCGTCCATCGAAATCCTCTCATGGAACAGTCTTCCTGATATTTCACAATACTAGTTTTAAATGTTCACAGAATGCCCTAGAAGTCGTTGATCTTATTTTATCCCACAAGTATCTATGATAAATGTGACCATTGAAACACCCTAAGGAAACCAACCTTCCTGATGTATTACTTTCGGCAAATAATTTGTTCAAATCGTCAACATGTAGTGACCAGCACTCCAACAAACATGTGCGCAGCTTATCGTGAAGACCGTTTGTTCAGTGGTGACCACATGGCCGTTTGAAGCGGGGGAAGAAGTGTCAATGCCGCTTCCTGATCGCCCTCTCCCAGAGCTAACAGTAACGGACATCCGTCGAGGAACCTGGGAGAATGTGGTCCGCACAGTGCGAAGTTTCGTTCCAGTCGGCAACAGGTCAGTTCGAGTGTAGGCGAGTGATGCGCTCAGAACAAACTAGAATTACAGGTATCTTCAAATCGTGCGTTTGCTTTGTTCTATTATTTTTTATCGTTCACTCTAAAGGTTTTTCTTCAAGGAGGTATGGATCGACTTCTTCGCTTTTTCTACCTTGTTTACATGCATCTTCTACCTCATTTGTTTCTTACTTTAGGTTGCGAAAAAATTTTCAGGTATACATTATTTAGAGTAAGACATTGTGCGAGTGCAAATGTAGTCACAGAATTTCGACTGCAAGTGAATTGTAGCTTCTCTGCTACAATTCACAATTTCGACTGCAAGTGAATTGTAGCTTCTCTGTGCAACTGTAATTTGGATTATAAATTGTGTTTATTCCAATCAAACATTATATGTTTCTTCTTATATATTATTTTTGACACGTATTACCTTTGTTCCAATTGGACATTCTTCTATTTTTACGCGCTTTTCATGATATATGGATGTTCTGCGTCGCTTGGCTTCACCAGCGAAATTTTAATTAGTACATAGTAGGAAGAACTTTGACTTCTGTGTCAACTAGACAATGTACACTAGTGAGAACTATGACTTTCTTTTCTGAAAGTGTCATAATAAGAAGTAAACAATCAGCAGCTCTTTCTTACCAACAATCAGTGGTAACGTGGTTATTTAATGATAACGCACGCGGCATCAATGAACTAAGCACTGGTTGGTGTTCAAAGTATGCATACATATCATATGTGTTTAACACATATATTTTTGTAGGATTATGTACATAAGACACTGATTAAGTTGGTTATGAACTATTACTATATTCCTCTGACTGATAAAGTTGGGTAAGAATCGCTACTGTCTGTCTCTGTCACTTGCATCAGCTGTGTTCAACACACACTTCTCGCTTCGTTAATATGCAGAAAATCAAATTGGTCATAAATAACTAAAATCTATCTCTGTTACAGACAGCGCAGGATATTGCTAATGCTATTTTGTTTACAGGCATGCAGCATTACTTTTTAGTTTATCATGCAATATTATAGAAGTTTTTGAAGTTATCTGGTGACAGCGTTTCCAAACCAAGATGTCAGCAGTCTGATCTGAAGGAGGCATGATGTCAGCAGTCTGTCAGCAGTACACGGTGTTGGGCTGTGCTCGGAAGGTGACATTCTGTGTAGGACACGGTGTGCAGCAGTACTCTAGGTAACCTGTGTAACACACGGTGAGCAGCAGTACCTACAGGTAACCTGTGTAGTACACGGTGTGCAGCAGTACTTGTAGGTAACCTGTGTAGTACACGGTGTGCAGTAGTACCTGTAGGTAACCTGTGTAGTACACGGTTTGCAGCAGAACTTGTAGATAACCTGTGTAGTACACGGTGTGCAGCAGTACTTGTAGGTAACCTGTGTTGTACACGGTGTGGGGCCAAGCATGAGTGTAATCAGGGATTCGATTTTCAAATACTTTACGTTGTCGTAATGGTTCAGCTGTCCTGTATTTCTGGCAACAAATTTAACAAATTAGAACTTTTTATCGAATTATGTCTGAGCATCGAGTGTCTGGCAAACCGATGAAGTTACCAGAGACTCTGACCTTATATCTCGTTAGGAATAGCTCAACTTTAGGATTTTGAATTGAAAAAGCAGCACATTTGGTAGTTACGTCGACAGGTTAACTTTTGCAGCCTGCTGTACCGCTATGAGTGTGACGATGGGGAGTGTTTGAAAATCAGGACCCTGGTCTCATGTGCAGAACTGCATTTTCAAATGGCGCAGTTTTCAAAATTTAAATGCCGTAGACTGACGCATTTGACGGGGTTGCAGATATACCAATGTTAGAATGCATGGGTTTTTTCTGCCTTCAGGTCAGACCAAAGTTACCGTGATATTGTGCTGGCATTTATGTGTCCAGGAAAGATCCAAATAACACAGGTATTTTGTAAACATTTATGCTCCTCAAACAGGTTTGAGAATTTGCTGTTGAAGTCATGCTACCTGGGCGTGGGGGAGCTGGACCGGACAGTGGCAGCCCTGCAGAGGTGGGGCGTCAGAACCTCGCACACTGGCCCTACATGCTGGATGAGATATGGGAAGGGCAGAAGGAAGTGGTGAGTATAAGCTTCATTTTGTATTTATATGAGAGATCTTGATATAACCCGTGTTGTTGGGTGCAATGGTGTGCCCTTAAAGTGCCATGCTCCATGTTATTCGTTTCAATAGTTTTCATTTTAGGTGTCGCAATCCGCTTATTTAAATGGACCAGTTTACAAAGAATAGAAAACTTAATTATTACCCCCAGTGTTCAACCATTGGACAGCTTAATCTAAAAGCTTAATTTGATATTATCGTAAAATTACCAATAGATACTTCGGTAATTTGTACTGATAGTCATGCAGCATTGGCTTAACCACTTGGATGTACGCTTGGCGTGGTTATTACCATTGAATTCTATACCGTAAAAAGTAATCACTCGATCACTGTGTCGTTAAAAAGTAATCACTCGATCAAAAACGTCATCCAATCGGCATCAATCTATGGCAATCTATGAACAATATCAGTTGTAGACTCTTTCTTCCAATGATAAAAATAAAACAAGAAAATGATTCCCAAAAATTTCAGAAAACGCTTGAAAATTCCTAAAAATGAGGTTTGAAAATGATAAAACGCCTGAAAATAGTTCGGTTTCTTATGAAGTTGTTATCGTATGGTATCATCGCTTGGCCTTGTGTGTCGTCGAAAAATGTGTTCACCGACTTCAGGAATCTGTGTTATTATATTATTCTATTATGGTTGTCTAGACACATTTGGAAGGGTTGAAAGTTAAAAAGATGTATTGAAATTGAAATGTTGTTCTGTTTCATACGTACATGATATTATTACGATTTGGCCTCGGACTCAGTGATACGGTGTCATAGAGACATGATATTAGTATTGAAAGCAGTGATATGGTATCACACATACACGGTGTTTTTAATTTAAAAATCACTAAATACTTCTTTCGTATGTAACGCTTTTGGTGTCCAAGTGACATCGCCATGCAAGTGCTTGTCCGAAATACGGCGTGGCCAGTTCATGCACACTGCATTTCGGAATGAAAAGTTGCGCACTGATTTTATTTGTGTGGGGTTCCCTCAGTGCTAACCGACTTCTTTCTTCTTTTCAGGGCCACTTGTAAGTGCCTGCGCATCACAGACGAGCTGCCGAGGGAGCTGGCACTTCTCAGTGAGACTGGCAAGTCCCAGTCTCCTGATGGTGATGTTGACAATACAGCAACAGGTGATCCTGGCAAAATCTCCTGATGGTTGTATTGACAATATCGCAATAAATGCTCGTCTCCTGATAGCAATGCTAACATCAACTATCACCACTTGCACGAACGTTAAAGACGGGCTGCGTACCTGTAGCAATCTTTGTACAGAACTACAACACTCGCGTGTCCAACTCAGCTCCATGTGATAGCATTCTCGTCTTGCTGTCAAGTTCATGCATATATCTTTGTATGCCCTTGCTGTCTTGCTCAGATAAAAGTGTTACTTTGGGACTTTCTGAACAGCTATACTGGGACTAAAAAATTAATTTGTGGACTGGTAGCTACAACTGAAACAAATACCTTTTCCATGCCTATCAATACCATTGTGTGTCTGTACTACGAGCCTAAGAATGTAAATAACCGTATGCAAGTATTGCTAACAAAAAATACCCGCAATACGCGATTAGTAACATTATTTCTAACACACTCGAGAGGTCTAAAAGGAAAACTTTTTTTAAGATTGAGCTGTAAATTCGTTCGTTAATTAAATCTGCTCCCGAACGAAGAGAGGGAGCAGTCTCACACCACGCCTCTCCGGTTTAATCTCATAAGCGGTTTAATCTCATAAGATTATTTGAGTGATAGAATCGGGTATCCTTGATACGGATCTGAACTTATAAAATTTTCAGAGTAACGGAAGTTTTACCAATGACTAATATCTGTGGCGTAAACTTTGAAATCAGGAATTGTTTCAAGGCTCTATAATTTTCTATTTGTGTAGGTTACTACATAGTTCTTCAAGTGCTTGCACTAACTTAATTCAGTGTTTTCTTTTTGTTCTTAATTTTTTCTTTGAGGCCAAGAATGAATTCTGTGGCACCAACTTTTAAATTGTTAAATGTTGCATGATTTTACTATATTCTGAATACGTTCTTGTTCTCGAGGCACTTTAACTGTTACTTGGAAGGTGTTGTTCTGTGTAGTACACGGTGTATAGCAGCGCTTGCAGGTAACCTGTGTAGTACACGGTGTATAGCAGCGCTTGCAGGTAACCTGTGTGGTACACGGTGTATGGCAGCGCTTGCAGGTAACCTGTGTAGTACACGGTGTATAGCAGCGCTTGCAGGTAACCTGTGTAGTACACGGTGTATAGCAGCGCTTGCAGGTAACCTGTGTAGTACACGGTGTATAGCAGCGCTTGCAGGTAACCTGCGTAGTACACGGTGTATAGCAGCACTTGTAGGTAACCTGTGTAGTACTCGGTGTATAGCAGCGCTTGCAGGTAACCTGTGTAGTACACGGTGTATAGCAGCGCTTGCAGGTAACCTGCGTAGTACACGGTGTATAGCAGCACTTTTAGGTAACCTGTGTGGTACACGGTGTATAGCAGCACTTTTAGGTAACCTGTGTAGTACACGGTGTGCAGCAATACTTGTAAGTAACCTGTGTAAGTAACCATTCAGTGTTTTCTTTCTGTACCTAATTTTATTTCGTCACCTAACGCAAATTTTGTTGGTAACTTGCTTCTTATTCATTTCGTGGCACTGTGACATTCTGGGTTAGTTTCTAGTTAAAACGCTGGACTGAAGTGGCCTAAAAAGCCCTGTTTAATGATACTTTCATCAATTAATTTTTTTCAAGAACTTACGAGCGTTTTTTTTAAACCATAGTTGAGAACGAAAACCCTTCTTTTGAAAGAACAGTTTTTTTTCTTATAACACAAAAATTTGCCCTCTGGCGCCACTAATCGAATGCGTGTTAAATATTGCTTTATTTTTAAATGTGCTCTAATAATAAGCTGCGTGGCGTATTCCATTGTGAATGCATCAAATAAATAAATAACGTAATTTAGTCATTAGAAATCTGAAGAGAAATGCTGTTCAAAGAGTACTCTAAGCTTAATTCACAATGGAATAACGTCAATTTCTTTACTGAAGATTTTCTTCATGTGACACGATCGGAAAAATGCGTTGAGTTACGATGTACCATATTGACTCGACGTATCCGAAGAATGTGCTGTTCATATCTATCATGAAGCGACTAATTTGTTTCCCAATGTCAAGTCGGTTGAAAATATGCACTCAATTTATGAATATCACCTCGCTTTGTATTGTTATAGCATACGAAAAGACGACGCATTTCTAGAAATATTTTGAAACACGCTGTGAGACCCATAAATATTCTCAGAAATTCCGGCATTTTGTTCACTTTGACTGAAACTCGTTGGCCTCTTTGAATCAAAAAGTGCTCTAGCAAGCTTCCGCGGTCTGCCAAAGAAGGCGGAAGTCAAGTCTTCGGTTTGAAAACCCAAAGCTACACGTATGGTCTGGAATATCATCCTTAACAATTCTTCGACGAAACCCGTAAAAAATTCGTACTTTCAATTCGTACAAAGGGATTCAATTGCAAGTTCACGGGACTAAGAAAAATATAAATTTTGACTTTTTAATTGGATATTGGGGAGTGAAATCTGACTTTTCAGTTCGATTGACACTAATTTCCAGGGTGTCTTCTAGGTAGTAGAGTAGTAAAAAGTAGTAATATGAAGTAAAATTTTATAAGTAGTAAAAAGGAAGCAAAAAGTAGTAAAATTTGCCTCAGATGTCTACTTTACTCGTCAAGGTAGTAAAAAATTGTGAAGTGGGATAATTCACTGAAAATTAGAAGTATGGTATGTTTAAAGTGTATGAAGATTTTAAAAAATTTTCACCCCCATAATCAAAAATTTGCTGTAGTTTATGAGACTAGTGCGGACCAAAACCCAATCACTAAACGTTATGAGTTAAAGTAACTAGGTTTTTTGTGTGTCATTATGTTAGATGCGCTCTAATCATTAAAATATACTTTGAACAAGTATTAAGAAACTTCGAATTTTTTTAACCTATGTTATTGTGTGTATTATTGACTCAAACTACTCATTATCGGCCGATTACTTACATCTGGATCTTTGGACAACATTCATTGTGTTAAAAATAGGTAGTAATATTTTTGTTGTGGAAGGTTTGTAAAAAGAAGTAAAAAAGTAGGTAAATTTTGAAATGAAATATCAGTAGACACACTGAATTTTTCAATTATACTAGAATACTGAGGAGTAAAATCTGAAGTTTCTGTTTGCGTGCAAATTTTAAAGAAAAAGGTACTCTTAAAATTAAAAATTTTAAATAAAATTTTAATGAAAAAGGTACTCTTAAATAGAAATAACTCTAGGTACTCTTAAAATTTCAGTTACTAAATAAAATCAGTTATTAAAACATTCATACTCTTGGCCACAGGTTGGATTTTTTAAAACATTTTGGTTTTAGAGTTCACGATAGAGCAATGCTGAAGAAAAATTATCAAGACGCCTTTTTAGTTTAGAGTCCATATTGTGCATGCCTGATATACGTAGGAACGATTGGAATAAAAATGCGCTGTTAATCAGAATTTTATTGCTTGCAAATATTTTCTTACTAGAAACCACACCTCTAAGAAATTTTTTTTTTTTCACACTGTGACTGGCGGTTTTACTGCAGGCACGTAAACTGCGCGAGTTGAGAACAGTGCATTGAAAACTAAGGATATGCTAAGGCTGATGAATAAATGAAAAGTGATACAAAATGTTTTTGCATCAATAAATAAACGCATAAGCTTGGAAAAGACAAATCTAATCCACTACGGCCCATTGAAGTACATAGATAGAAAAAATTTCACACCTCGTTTTCTAAGAGTTTACATTAGATTACCACTCGTCCGGTTGTATTCCATAACGATTAGTTGTATCAGTTAACATATTTTCACGGTGCATCTAACGTCATTGAGTGATAAATATCTCACTTAATTCCTACGTCGTTCTGAAGTTTTCCTGTCTCGTGAATTCTAAGAAACATTTGACGTTCTCTTTATTTTACTTTATTTTATTTTACTCTCTTGCGAGTGAAAACCCAGAGGTTTCTTCGTCATGCCTTACATCTGGCTTGCTTTGCTTGAATAAATATTTCTTATGTTCATAGGACTATGACAAAAAATTGATACTTAAGTTTTTTCCGGCTCTGTGGAAATTGTACTCTTATCTGCCATCGGAGTGCTCTTATCTGCCATCGGAGTGCTCTTATCTGCCATCGGAGTGCTCTTATTTGCCATCGGAGTGCTCTTATCTGCCATCAGAGTGCTCTTATCTGCCATCGGAGTGCTCTTATCTGTCATCGGAGTGCTCTTATCTGCCATCAGAGTG
>JACJUY010000862.1:46580-133863 GCA_014220935.1 Platorchestia sp. MABIK | reverse complement strand
CCATCGGAGTGCTCTTATCTGCCATCGGAGTGCTCTTATCTGCCATCGGAGTGCTCTTATCTGCCATCGGAGTGCTCTTATCTGCCATCGGAGTGCTCTTATCTGCCATCGGAGTGTTCGGCCATCGGAGTGCTCATCGGAGTGTTATATTCCGGCAAAAAATTCCGTTATATTCTGGTAGTAACAGACTACGCAACACGGACATGAGACTGTGTCTTTTCTGGTTGAAAATGGACTAAATATCTCTTTATATTATCGGCAGGATGCCCTGTGCAAGGGGCTATCAAGTTATGAGGTGTTTTCGTAACAGACCTGGATCCTGATCCAGGATCAGGATCCCGTGGATCCTGATACAAACCACGAAATATGTCAACATCCGGATGTGTTTTCCTCGATGAAGGATGGGCGAAATATCTCTTTACAGTTTCAGCATGACGCCCTGTGCAATAGGCTATCAGCTATGAAGGAGTTCCATTATTCATCTTCATAAGGGTAACCCTCTTTTTGGCCTTAGTCGGATCATTCTCCTTGCACTGGAAAAAACTATTTCTCCAGCAGCAGCTGATAGAGTGGCACAGCGCAATCTCTCTCTTGATGATCAAACGGTGTTTATAGTTGCAGTGGGAATCAGATGTGTAAAAGTCGAAATAAAAGTGTTGACCTGCGTTGAACACGTGCTTTGCAAAATGTTTCCATGCCTATATATTGCTGAAAACGTTGAAAATCAGATTATGTTTCTAGTGTGCTATGTAGGAGGCGTTGCTTTACGAGTAAAGTATACGATGTTGTCCAAAATACACCTCTTTTCAAATGTTCACTGTTATAGGCAGGTTAATTTCGATGTACTTTTATTTGTTATGTCAGAACAATATGTGATGACCTAGCGAATCACGAGGGGCCAGGGTAGGTTGTAGTGTAGAATCAAACCTCGTGTAGCATTTGGTCGCTTCATAACCAGTTTGATGCCTCTTTATTTGTTGGGAACCAACCACTGCGCTGCTTTGTTACTTCAGAGTAATCGTTTTGCCCGTATTCCTCGCAAGTGGATGCTATAATCGTTCCAGATTAATTCCTCATAGCATAGGCATCACGTACCTTGGATACGATAATCATTCGGCCGGAACGATTCTTCTGCACCTCCGAAGAAATGAATGAGGAAAATAGTTTCTGTGTTGCGGTGTTGCCATATGCTGTCAGCCGTGAACGCATGTAAATAATGGCTGGTATGACGTTTAGATATGAAGAAAGTTCATACAGTTCAATGGTTTTGAAATCATTGATATGGCGCTTAATTCAATGTCAACAAAATCGGAGATAAAAAAGCACTTTAAGTAATGATTTTTTTTTGTATACAGTACACGCCTTTTTTAAAATGCCCACTTCTTGTGTCGCGAGAACAAACTTAAGATAACAAATCTCAAGAATTTCTTTTGTATGCTGTAAGCCATCAATTTCAAAATTAATCTCCTGCAAAACTGACTCATGAGTAACATGCAAGCTCGAAAACGGTCATAGAAACGACTGGAAACAAATTCAGCGATTTTTATTGAAAATTTGAAGTACAAGAACGAGACCACAATCGAAGATGTAAATCTTCGGTGAGACTCCCTAGACAACAAATGAAGCTTTCGAATGTCGTTCACAGGGCTACATTAAACCTACCGATCGAGATGCAGCACCTTCGCCTTATGAATGTTTCCCGGAAGTTGCGGGTGCCTGGTTTCTATGAGGTGCCATTAGTCTCCGCCCACTCCTGCAGGTATCATTGCTACCGCTGTTACAGGCTCAAAACAAAGTGCCGCTGTCGCTTGATTTGGAAATGTTATTCCACCCACCGGTTGAGTGACCGTACGCCTGAGCTATGACTGTGAACTATGACTGTGTACAATGAAAGAAGCGCTGATATTTCACGATGTACAACATCAGTTCTTAAGGAATACAAACATATGTAATTCGAAACAGACATGAAATTCTAAAAAGTAAACTGATCAAGTTGTTTTTTAAAAGTCCTTCGTGTCCACGAAGAGAAACTTAAAGATGTTCAATAGAATTGTTCACTACAAATATTGCATATTCATTAGAAATAGTTATATGTAAACAAGGTTACTCAGTTGACTTCAGATTAATGTTTTTCCCCTCATCTGCATTTGAATTACATATCATTAATAAGAAATGATTTGAACTAATTTTAACTGTTAGAATGAAAATAACACTTCGGTCAACTTATTATTGGAAACAGAAACAACCTGCAAAAATCGGAGAGCAGAATACCTTAATGAAATTTTTCAAAAGTATACTTTTATTGAAAACAAAATTCTCCTGAAATTTCACTGAGAAGTGCTAAGAGGAAACATTCACAGTAATTCATCACCATGACTCTTCATTCATGAGTGGGGCTAAAAAATGAAAATCGCAGAAAAATATTTTTACGCACTTTATTCTTCATGAACTCTCATATAAATTCGAGACCTGATAATTCAATTTGTTTTATTTCCCCATTTTTAAATGCAAGCTTCAGAATTCTGAATGATTACATGTAATAAAATAATGCAATTTTCCAGGTAAATTGTCTTATATGAGAGACTGACCAAAATCAGGGAGCTCAAATTTATCCGCCTCTGAGAAAGAACTGAAACTATTTTCACTTTATTGGAAAAATACACCATAACGAAAAAGATGGACTGAGATAATTAAAAAAAAATCTCATTAAGATCTATATAAAACTATGAGTTCAAATTAACATTTGTTATATTAGCAACGTGTAAACGAAATAAATCCTCATCACTTCGTGATTAACTGCCCCTTTGTAGAAAACGCACAGCTCAAATTTATGCAACCAAGCAGCAGTACCTGCACCTGGATTTTATTACTTTATTGTATAGTACAATCTCCAAAATGGCAGCATCATATTTCATTACTTTATCGCGGAGAAGAATCCCGAAAATGGCAGCATCGGATTTTATTACTTTATCGCGGAGAATAATCCCCGAAATGGCTGCTGCGAATTTTATCATTTAATCGGGGAAAACAAACCAAATATGGCAACAGCGGCAGCAATTCTCTCCAAGAGGAAGACAAGCAAAACAAGCCTGAATAAGATGGATCATCACGCTAGTAGCAATATTCACATTCTGTCTTTCATGCTCTGTCAACTGTGAAGTTTACAAAGTTCTCATATGATGGCTGTTGTTTAAAGAAGCATTGAGGAAATATCGTAGTTTTTCCAAGAGCTGCTGATAAATTGACAATCATTTTTTGCGATGGTATAAAGTGAGGAACGCGGTTGCTTTTTAAGATTTTTATACACCGATCGTCTCTAGTTCAGATTCATCTGAGAAGCCCACAGCCAAAGCACAACTCCAAACGCACTTCACGTTCTCGAAGATGATTTTCAGGCAACGGGCAAATTTATAACCCATTCTCAAGTCGAAAACTGTTCTTGCAAATCTAGCACTCGTTTGACATGCGTGACTGTGGGTACTAAAAATGATTTTTGAAGCAACAAGGTTAGACCAAATTTGGTAGAGAAAAGCTACATGAACTAATAACCGTGCATTCGAAGGATCTATACATAGAGCCAAGCCTAACGCCACCGTTCTACGCATTATAAAAATCAGACCAAATTCGTCCGGAAAGCTTTCGATGTAATTCCAGCAAGCCTAGGCAGGCGCAATTCGCCGCTCCCCCACTCATACACGTTATTGATGAACAAAAGCAGCCTCTTTATAAGCTGCAGCTCAGCGACGTGGCAGCAGCCTCTACTACTTTGAGCAAATACAGTTGCGCGTTCGAGCCATACGCTGTTGTTCTGTGAGTAACTCAATGTTCAGGATTCGAACGCCAGAATTGCAGTGAAGTCAAATCTGTACAAACATCAGACTTCGTAAACGACAGGAAGTGGTGAAATGAAGTTAAAGTCCAAGCGGGAAGGTTCCCTCAAAATGTCAACGAAATGTTAACGGAGACTGTTCGACGTCATGGCTGAAATGTTCGACAGGTTTATGAATACAATCGCCACACACAGAGAACACGATGATCGACGCCACGATCCATGAGGCTTTCTTCCAGTTCATTTCAAACATTCCAGACGTTTTTGAAAAGAAAAGCCAAGAAATTTCTGTCCTCTGACCATTAAACTGGGATGGAACGTACCTGAGATTATCAGCTAGAATTTTACCATGTAATGAGAAGGAAATTTTTGTGGAATTATCCCACATTTGAATTGGTCTGTACAGTTGGTTCAGTTATTAAAACACTTATACACTTGACAACAGGTCGGATTTTTTAAAACATTTCAGTTTTAAAGTTTACGACAAAAGAATGCTGAAAAAATTTATCAAAATGCCTTTTTAGTTTAGAGTCCGTATTGTTGATGCCTGATGCACGTAGGAAGAACTGTCATTTCCATGGGCCAACGTTGATTGCATCCAAACATAAAAGTAAGGTTGACAAGTTCACAAGTATGGCTCGCCATACTGGCTGCAATCTTCGTATCAAATGCGTAGAAAAAAGCATATGATCGGTAAATTTTAAGAGTACCTAGAGCTATTATATTCTATCGTAAGATGAAAGTTTTATTATGATTATGAACTCGAAGATATAACTTAAGAATCCTACACGAGGTGTAACAACTACTTAGAAACATGTAGAGTACAGGAGGATAGGGCGAGTGGGGGTTGATCTCTGCTAAACATGTTCATATCAAGAGATTTTTACACTCAAACAGTCACAATAATTCTTCTTATGAAAACTGCCACCACTTAAACATCCTTCACAAAATCAATTGTACAACAGCAACAACAACAGAAAACTTTTCACTTCATATAAATAATGCATATAGTATATATCAATATATATTCATATATCCATAAGGTCAGGTGAGCTCACGTCTGTTCTGCCTCTATCTATGTAACAGTAATTATCTATGTAACACTAGACCATTATGAAGGAGATTGTCCATAGGGATGTAGAAAAGACGCTCACCACAGTGAAATTCCCGTACAACGTCAGGGAAACGAGGGTGAAATTTACTAAATATTCTTACTAATATTATTATATTCCTGGTTTAACCAGCGCAGAAGTTAAAGTTTGCTAGTTCGAGTTGTCACACACACTCGCTTTTGAGACCTGATGTTTATACTTTGATACACGTCAAATTAATCTCTTCTGGTCATTCATTTGATTACACATTGAACTGTCGGCCTTCTCTGGCTAATACTTAGATTGGTATATTGCCATTTTCTAAAAAATACATGGGTGTCAAATTATCCTCTTCTGGCAAACCACTTGGTTGCCATTTTCTGAAAAACGCGTTGTCACTTGATTGAACTTTTCTTGCCAATAATAGACTTGTCGTATTTGTATTTTCTGGATAATAACAAGGTCAGCAAATGATTTTACCTAGCCAAAATTTTTAAATCTAAACCAATTTTAATCGCAGAAAGTCAAAATTAAAACATTCAGAGAAATAAGAGGCAAATCTGACAACCATACTCCAGTAGCTTCTAAGAAATATATAAACTTATTTTGGTTCTATGTAAATTCGAAATTTATTATCCTTATGAATCAGTTTACTTTGAATACACAGATATTCAGATTTATGTTCAGTGTGACCATCATGTGACGTTCAAGGTTTAATCAGGTGACCCTATAGCTGTAAATCCCCAATGATATTTAGTAAATCAAAGTTAGTTCGAATCAGTCTGTTTTTGTGCCACTTAAATTCGCTTTGACTTTCGCAGGTGGCGCAATGAACAAATTTCTCCTATTTTTACTATCTTTCAAAAACTCAGCTTATTCGGAAGCATCTTTCTAAACCTTCTTTATCTTTTCAATTTCCTTGAAGGTATTTCGAAATTATATTCATCACGCTCAATGTCGATGTACATCTCCTACCAAAACTACGATTCCTGAACAAGCAAAGCTAACCCCTCTACAATGACAAAATTTGCTTCGATCCAAGTAAATCTTCTATTTTGGGACATCGTCGAAGCATCGTCGCCAGCAGAAGTTTTAAATACACCGGTGCATCAATGATAAAAATCCCAGTACCCTCTACTTGCGTCAGCTTACCTCAAGTTTTCCGTAACCACTAAAAGGTACACAAATTTTGACGCTGTTCATAAGAAACCAATTCTTCGAGTGATCGGAAGCATCATCTTTTGAGAGGTTTTCAAGGACCTGAACCGTACGGCTTGAATCATTTTAGATCTTCAATCGCACTTTCAAACACTGTCTCAACTCTGAAACGCTCGAACACTTTACCACATGAAAGTTTTATTCAGGCATCATCTCCTAGGTAAGTCTAAAGCAGCGTTCATGAGGGCGAACCCTTCTAAAGCTCCTTAAAGCTTTAATGCATTTCCATAATTAGCGACACTGGAAGAAATTGAAAAAAAAACACCTTCGTGTTATTTTTCGTATAAGTGAAGCGATCACCTAGCGTCATCTAGCGATAAACTATATTTACATTTATAAAAGTCTTAATACAGAGATATTGTCTCGTCTCCATCGTTTGAAAGACTAATACTGTTGAACAGGCGCGCTGTTCATGCGAAGGAAGTCTAAGTAAACCCTGTTATCATTAGCTCCCAATGCTCAACGTCAAAGCCTAAGAGGATCGAACACGATAATCGGATGAAACTGAGGAAGCTTCTAAGGGAGGTTGAGTATAACTCTTTAGATATGAGAGTAGCTTACACGTTAGATATTTTTATTGCATTGTGACTTAAAACTCATTTCTAAAGGCCTAAGACAAAGGATGAAATCTATACTATAATGGACAATATAGAAGCTGTAAGTCTAGGATAATATGGACCTAAGGTATTAAAAACTCTGAGCAAAGTGAACAAATTACTGAATAGTAATATTGACACTCCAGAACTTGTAACAAAATGAGTTGTAACACAACGCAAACGATCACGGCTGGAACCTGCACATCGTGCGGAACTTGATGACAATTTCTTAGTTTTTCTCAGCCTTAGTTACCTTTTAATTTACAGCGAATGACTTACGTTTTGGAGCAGCACTGAAATAATCTGTGGTCAGACGTCACATATTTTTGCAGTAGCTCTGAAGGTAAAACAGAACTTGGTTATATTGTTTCCACGTTGAAAAGATCGAAAGACAACTTCATATCAAAATGTTAAATGGAAAAAACGTGCATCTGTGCTCATGATCCAATTATGCATGAAAATTTCAACGATTGGCTTATGTTTTACAAAAACTGAGCCCATGCTCACTTTTGTCTTCAATTTTCAACTTTGAGCAAAGTCACACTCTCGTCGAGAAGGCATTTTAAAAGTTACAAACGCAGTTTTCGTTTGTTTTGGAGAAGCCTTTTCTCTTCTCATTTGACGACATTCAGTTGAAAAACAATGCTGATAGTAGTAACGTTTCTCAGTCGAAAGTAAATCAGTAAGCCGAGAAAATCGCTTGAGTTTCAACCCCGCCGCTCCCTCCTTGAGGTTTTCACTTTGTCAAAGCATAGTTTCATTTTGTCAAAGCATTTTTCGATAACTTACTAACGTTATTTCTGCTACAAATTACGAACTTGTTGAAATATATGGTTCAATATGAATCATGAAATAGCTGTTAATTGAGTCACTCTATGATACGGAGGATATTGTGAGTCTTTTCGTCTATAGCAACACGTACCCTCGTCTAGAGGGAGTGTTGTTTTACATCAGCTATCAATTTTGGAGAATGTATAATTGGTGATATTGCCTATCAGAGCACGTCCATTGTTCAAAAGAGCCATGAAATTGATATTTCATCGATAGGGATGGAAAAATTTGCTACCACGGATTACTGGAAGAGGGCTTTTAAGGTTGCCCTCAACAATTAGGCATGATACTAGGAAGAGATTTCCGTGAAGTTTCGTCTTCGTTTTAAGGCTCTCTGTTTATTAAGGAATTCGTCAGTTAGCCCAAGTAAGAAGGATCACAATATCAAGAGACTAGGGATTTCAGGATAACTTCCAAAGAGACTCTTATGAGATAAACGAAAAATGTCCCACCGTAATTTGTCATACAATATTTGAACTCGGATTAAAATTCTGAACACACACGTTTGTAAGTGCAAAACTTGCAGTCACAATTTCCGTGAGTGAAAAAATTTAAAAACCAACCAATAACAGTAACCAACCCCATCTCGTTTGCTTATCTATCCGGAATTTTTGTGTAAACATTCTTTGTGAAATATGAAAAGCACTTCATCTAATATGTTGTGCTTCTGCCAACCACATCTATACCCCTCATTTTATACCTGGTTTTTGATGAAGAAATATTGAACCGCATAATGGCTATTGAGTGTCTGCCAAGCAAAGGTTTGACTCTTTGAGTGCCACTTGGTTTCAAACCAGCAAATATAGAATCACTTCTTCCCCTTGGGTTTTCATCTACAAAATATCGAACCCCTTTTCAACTGAACTTCTTTCCAGTAGAAATAGAACCGTTTTTCAACTGGACTTCTTTCCAGTAAATATCGGACCCTTTCTCCACCTGTTTATGGTCAAATAAAGGTTGAACTTATCTTTAATAGTCTTATGAACTTTCAACCCTACAAATGTTTAACTTTATAAAATGAATGTAAATTGACCCTGATAAATTTGAACCCTTTCATTTCAATACCTTCTTCGCAAAAAATACTTTCCCTTTTCCGATGATTGTATACAATTTTCCCCTAAAAATGTTAACTAGCATCATTCGAGGAAGTTTTGACGACGGATTATCTACACACCTGTCCATTCTACAGGATTTTAACCGGAAAATGTTGGCAGTCACTTGGAGAGAACAACGAGTTATCGTTTAGAAAAATTGATTTCGAAACGCTATTTGATTAAAAAATGATCGTTGAAACGAAAAAGAACCAAAACCCGGAGAAGAGTGAAGGACTTCTTATTGGGGCTAATTATTATGGAACCATAATGTGAGGCGCCGAGAGAAGCACTGCAACGGTGGCTGTGACCGTGAACAGGGTGAACACGATGAGGCACATGCGATCGACCACCATAGCAGCGAATTTCCAGTCATTCGTAACCTGAAATCAACGAAGACGATAATCAAAGTGCTTATATGGGGAACTTCCCCCTACAGAAGAAAGAAAAAGTTATTTTTCAATTTTCAATCCACAAACAATGCCGCAAAAGTCCAGTCGAAAGTTGCCTGTGAAAAAAAGAAAATGAAATAGTTTTCTTCGTGTCCATGAGATATAAGAAAATTAAAAAAACTATGCATGCCTAATGTACAGTAGATGGGTCCTTTATGGGGATCTTAACCCTTTAACGCCTCAGAGGTCATGAGGTTCTTTTTCAAAAATAGCTTTAACACATTGAATGTCTTGTCAGATTTCTTCTTCATTCTCTTCTTCGAAGTTCACTGCCGAGCGGCAGTTTTTTACTTACTTTGATGGTGACAACTTGATGCCAGTGCCAGTCGAATGACTGTAGTTATGATAATAGTTATACGAGTACAAAAATGCTGACGTTGAAGGGTTAAATAAGAAGACCATAGACATGGTATATTAGAAGGGTTCGTTGCAAAGCCCAGAACCATGCGTGTCCAATTGCGAGGGCTCTTTAAAAGAACATAAAAGAAGAAGAAGAAGAAAATTGAGAGAAGAAGAGAGACATCTTACTGGGGCTCATTATTATGGAACCATTATGTGAGGAGCCGAGAGGAGCACTGCTACAGTGGCTGTCACTGTGAAGAGAGTGAAGACTATCAGGCACATACGATCCACAACCATTGCTGCAAATATCCAGTCATTCGTGACCTGCAACAAAACAAACCAAATTCTTTTCTAGTTGCTCCTTTTTTAGTTTCCATGCAAACCGAACTAAAGATGTAAGTCTATTATTACATGTACTTGAAGGATTGGGTAGGAACTACTGAAGTTTTCAATGGAAATTGCAGGGATACCCTTTATCAACCAGGGTCGGTACTCCTTAATGCTATTCAGCAGTAAATTTTAAAAGTGGAACAAATCAAGTTGGTGAAATTCAAAGTTAACTTTTGCCTCGTAATCAGCATTTGTCTTTGTTTTTAGTTGGATGAAATCATGGAACATGCACACAAAAAAAATCAGGCACAGACTTTCTACAGCACAACGTAGGATGAGGTATCAACATTCTGGAGTTTTTTATATCAAAATCAGGGTTTGTTCAATATCTGTGCACACAACTGTGCGAAATTACCTAAGAAAAGTTCAAAAGCACACTACACAACACATCAGCGCAAAATTCTACTCTACGTTTTTCCTTTTAAAATAGACGATAGCCAAGTTTACTCGATCTAGAAGGATAACTTAGCACAGCGGCAGATGCTCAGTCTAACTTCTTCGCCGTTGTAGTTATTATTTTGGCCGCCTTATGCAGACACTAGACTTGGACGGCTAAAACCATACATGTCCCGACGAAAGTTAGGTTGAGCGCTGCAAGAGTTGCTTGCGGACTGGTGCTCAGGAGATAAATTATCGAAGCCATGCGCTCCGACACTGGTATATAGCCGAAATTTTACAGTGGATTTTATAAAGTAAACAATAATTTATTGTTAGTTAATTCACGCATTTAGCTTTGAGTTATAGAGACCAGATACTGATTCAGAGTGAGTGGCGACATTTGACTTCAGATATGCCAAATGTGCCTAACAATTTGGTGTGTTGAGATGATCTTTCTCCTAGAATACTTAAGAAATCCAGGATGCACGAATGAGTGGCGCATGCGCTTTCACAAGTGAATCCTTACTCTACAGTAAGATTTTAGAAAGGGTTTACATTTTCCCAAATTACTACAACATTCAGCTACAAGGTGATCAACCAACAACCAACCAACCATGTAGAGGGCTTAGGAAACGTACCTCCATTTCCTCGTCATCCTTCCTGAGTTTGTCAGTGATTACTTTAATTTCTTTTAGGATAAGATTGAGCTCTCTAGTGCACTGGGACATGCACGTGTGCACGAGATGGGAGTCGTCCACCGAGTGCCCTGAGTGGGGGATGCGAATGATGCCGCTGCCCGCCGATGTGCTGTTGTTGGTGTTGTGGCCGGGATGAGGCAAGGTGTGCGCTCGGAAGTCGTCGTCGATGTCGAGCACGTTCGCGAGCAGCGACTTGGATGACCGCTCCTGGAACGAAGGAGGGCACTGTGATCGAGATGAAAGCTGTACATAACTCAGCGATGGTTTGGGCTAAAAATACATTTAACATAAAATAAGGCTTATGGAACTGTAAATTTATAACTCTAAGGCTAATAATAGAATAAATCATATAGTTTCTGGTTGCTGTAAGGCTAATGCTAAAAAAAAAATCTCGTCTACTGGAATTAAAAACTGGAACTGGGTTAATGACTTGGCGATTGTTCAGCATGTGAGGAGCGTTAAAACCAAAATTTGTACTATTTTTCCAACATTTTACATGAAATGAAAGATGAGCAAAATCGGTTTTCTGTAAGATGAAACAATAAACTGATTTTAAGTTAAGTTTGTGAGCTTCAGATTTCAAATCAGTGACGGAGGGGGATTTTCAAATAAATTCGTTTCATTCTTCAATGAAGGTGCAAAGACCTCAAGATTTATCCAGGCAATGGATATAGAGATTTTAAATTGGACATTACATTTCTCGGCGCAAAATAAATACACGATGCTGTTCCTTTGCCAACAAAGGTCGTCGTGGACAATTTACGGCATCGAGACTTCAGATACATTTGATCCCACAAACTTTAGTTATAAAGCGAGAAACTTGTCCTATAGTTCCCTAGTTTGGCCTAGCTATTTTCATCGCTTGGGAGATGTTAGTTTCGTCCCACGAGTTACGCTTGCTTCTTGTTCGACATCTGTTATCAAATTTATATACCAGTAAATACATTGGCTTCACTACAGGTGTTGCCGTTGTTTGCTTAAAACATTATGAAGGAATTTATTAGGAGCAGATTAAATTAAAACTTTACTGAATTAAAAGCATCTCTGGCGCGATAATTAAATGCAAATAAATTTAAAAGATTTCTTGCACGATAATTCTTTTGGCTGGCCGACTTTCTAAATAATAAATTAAGATCTCCCAAATTTATACGTAAAAATATTAATATAAAATTACTAGGCCAAAATGACATTCTCTGCATAGGGATTTCATTCAGCACAACAAAATATCCTCTATAAAGTTTAAATCAAAGATATCGTCGAACTGAGATCTACAATTTGTTCGTTTAATGCTATGTTTGGCATAATGTCTTCATGAACTGAGCAGATCATTTGAGTAACATGAATTTAAATTCCATGCTTCAGCGAAACGCCTCACTCGAAAAAAATTGATTAATGTTGTACTTCAGTGAACATTTTAATTTTTTTTTCATTCATTTTTTCTCTTGACCGTCAAGTTACTGTTGACAAACTAATTATAAAATCGTAAACAAATGAGAAACATGTTAGTAAATGGTATAGAATTGAAGTAGAATATGTTCGTGTTTGTGAGAGCAGACCCACAAATACACAAACATCAGCTATCACAAAACTTTATCATATACATCACAAAAACCTATTACGGAAATATTGAATGTATTCTCGCCCAGAGCAGCGTGTATTCACGAATTTTTTCTTGATTTTAAGCTACCCAAATCCCATGATTCCACACAATCACTAAAGACACTGCCATAGAAATGCAAAAAGGTGAGCGATTTAAAACGATTTCCGACAGTCACAAAATGTACTTCATGTGAACCTTTTTGTGCTTGATTTATGGTAAATGTTTTCGAGCACGTAACAGGTTTACCTTCGGCTCGATAGTTCCTATTACTCGGACTCTCCTGCTTTCAGATTTATGATTACGAACTCTCTCATTTCTACCCATGAAAATAGCTTTAACCATGGACAAATTTCGGCTGCGTTCCACAGAATCCCTAACGCAGGCTTTCTATTCGAAACGAAAAAATAAACCTAAGACCATCAAAACAAAATCATCTCATAGTTCGACAAATTATATGGATCTTTAGTCTCACCTTGAGCTCGAGTTCCTTCATTTTGTTGTTCATCATGATGGTTTTCCTGGTGATTTTCTCCCCAGGGCGGTGCATTCTGAGCACCCACGGCAGCCACTGTAGGAACATGCTTCTCACCTGCACATGGGAGCGGCGCGTTAGGTAAAATACTAAAATGGAAGTAATACGATATTCTATCTGGTTTAAGAATAACTTAAATTATCATTATATTATCAAGATATTCTTAGCTGCTTTAGCTTTCCTTTTTATCCTACAAGTTTGATTTCATGGAAATCGGACTACTTCTTTTAAATTGACAAAAGCTGCAGTTGCGGCGCGCTAAATTATACAGTTTCTCATGTAAAAAACGAAATGTATATGCCTAAATAGTTAATAGTAACGAGTGAGAAAGACAAAAATATACCAAGTTCATTGAGGGATGAGACACAAGTGCAGAACAACTTAGCACGGAAGTTTTTTATTTTCCGTTCAGTATTCAACTACAAGGATTGGAAAGTAGCAAAAATAGCCAGAATCCACTACTTTTCAGTGTCCCACTCAGTGGATAGTCCTAGGAATAAGAACATGTCGTTTTCCTTCCTAAGTAGCTAAATCATCATTGAACAATGAATGATTAAGGGATTAAATAGGGCTTAAATGTTACCAAGTTATTTTTCACACAGAGAAATAAAACAACCATAAACTATTTGGTAAAAAATATATGATCTGCACTAATTATTTGCTCCAAATGTTCTATTGGGCATTTTAATTTTGTGTGCAAAGAATATCTCGTTCTTGACGATTCTATTAAGGACAAGTGTTCCTTGTTGCATTATGAATGGGATATTATTGATGATGTTATCGTGTTATGATTGGCCGTGCAGTTAAATTATGCACTCACGTAAATAATAAATTATTAAGAAAAATACGAATTCTGAGACGACTTGACTACAAAAATTATGATAATGAAAACTGAGAGGCAACACCTCAATTTCAAATGAAAAATTGATAACATCAATTAAAACGCATGATCTAATTAATTGTCGTAAATGGTCGTAAATGGTAGTTCGTAATTACACCAAACAACATCACGTAAAAATGGACTAGTGATACATACTATTAATGGTTTTCACTATAGGAAACACCGTCGATCAAAACACCTTTATTATGTTGTAAAACTAACACTAGCTACACTGGCTGCGATGATGGTAAGAAGATCAGGTGTTATCGTCCGGTCATATCGTACAATAAATTGTGTCTGAAATTTACATTTTTTATACCGAACTTTGAAGTTATGATTCGGTCAGGGATGTATTTCTCACCGTGAGCGGTAAAATGAAAAACCATTGAATTGGAAACGTATAAAAATTTGGTAGGGTATACAGTATGTGCAGAACATAGACGAATATATTGGAATCCGCCAAAAAAAGTTTCAGATTTAAAAATTCTGGAGTTTGTAACATATTAGACAACGTACTTTCTTACAGTGTAAATTTCTATATGAATTTGTTTTGTTGTAGTGAGCAGTATAATACGTTTCGTCGTAGACAGGAAATAATCCCTTCTGCAATGTATAAGACTGTGTGTCTCCTTCGGTATTGAGGTTACAGTGATTTCAAAAAATTTCCACATTAAGGGCTTTAATGCAATAAAAATTATTTATCTAACTACACAAATAGCACTAAATTGATCGTTCACTAATTCTGGTATCTCAAGATAAACAGTGCAGTATGAATCTAAACGTAGCACACGAATCAACACAAAAGTTTTTGAAAAGATCATAATCCTCATGATCTAATTCTTATTGAATAGATGACCAGGAATTATCAAGAACGTTCAGACTCAAAACGTTATTCACAATGACCCCGCGATATATGATTAAGAAAAGCAAACGTTCCCTTAGTGGACAGCGTATTGCGGGTGACTGGTGTTAGCGTTAACGCAGACGTAATTTAGGTCATCTTGCTAGCAGAATATACCAGCCAGTGTACCAAACAGAATCACAATCTCGCGCAGCACAAAATATACCAGCCAGTGTACCAAACAGAATCACAATCTCGCGCAGCACAAAATATACCAGCCAGTGTACCAAACAGAATCACAATCTCGCGCAGCACATAATATACCAGCCAGTGTACCAAACAGAATCACAATCTCGCGCAGCATCTAGAGACCCAAAACTGTACGAATGAACTCGCGCCTAAATAAATTCAAAAGAAACCAGTAGGATCCCCAGCCTCCGAGCATATGCGTCACAGTCCTGTGGACTTTCGCTCTTCAAGTTCATCGGAAACCTGATTGCATAAATCAGCCATTCTCGACCTTTCCTCCATCATTGATCCCCTCGGCTTTATGTATTTCTCCATTTACCCCCTGCTCCCATACAAAACACACACACTCTCTTTTCATTTTATCTATCTCATTTTACAACATTAAATTTAATTGGGGTTTTTTTCAAATTATCAGGCACTTTAATTATTTACCCCGACTGTTTAATTTTATGCCCCCTAAGGGTAAATTTACCTCTGGTTGAAAACCTCGGGCAAAAATTATGAGTAGGGGTTCAGATCTTTGAAATCGTACGTGACCAAATCTGGTAAGATCTTGCGCTGCATTTTTCACTAATCCAGGTCGCGTACATTATTTTGCTGATAATTACCAGTAGGATCTAAATCCTTCAGGCCCGCTCCTCAAAGACCCGTAGAGCCTTGCACTTCAAGTCTTACGTATCCAGGCAGTGTAAATATCATCAGCAGGATCTCAATCCTTCAGACTGACTCGCTCAAGTCCCACAAGATCTTTCTCTTCACGTTCTACATAACCAGGTTTCGTAAATTATTAAAAAAGATCTCGCTCTTTCGCGCCCACTCGTCCAAGTCCCATAGGTCCTAAGTGACCAGGTTTCATAACTAATTAAAGGGGTCTCGATCTTTCAGGTTCACTAGCCCAAGTCCCGTAGGAATCTACGCTTCAAGTCCTACGTTACCGGTCGCGTGAATTATTCATAGGATCTCGCACCACAGCCCAACAGAATCCTACGCTTCAAGTCCAACATACTCAGGTTTCGCAAGTAATCAACAGGAGCTTCGTGTCCATATCCTACAAGATCCTAAGATCCTACGCATCCTACGCTTCAAGTCCTACGTTTCCAGGTCGTGTAACTTATCACCAGGATCTCCCACCACAGCCCTGCGCGCTGGAGTAACCAAGCAGAGCGGGTGACAGACGAGTAATCGATTTAAAGCTCAGTAGTGTGCGCCGCGCACCTTCCACAGGATCACTTTAAAGACGATCTGTTGTAGCGAACTCTCTCTCCCACCCCCTCCTCCCCCTCCTCTCCCTCAAACTCTCTTTTTTTCACTCTCTCAAACTCTATCTCTTTCGCTCTCTCTCAAACTCCCTCCTCGTCTCGATCCACTTATCTCCCTCAAACTCTCTCAGACTCTTTCTCTTTCGCTCTCCCTCAAATTCCTTTCTCTTCTCGATCCACTCCTCTCCCTCAAACTCTTTCTCTTTCCCTCTCTCTTAAACTCTTTCACTTTCGCTCTCTCTCAAACTCCCTTCTCGTCTCGATCCGCTTCTCTCTCATATTCTCTTTCTTTTTTACTCTCACAACTCTCCCTCTTTGCAGCCTCACATCTCTCTCAAATTTCCAGGGGTAAAAGATTCTCCTCTTTCTAAACGCGCTGAAATTCTTGCGAGAGACGTACTAGTTGTCACGCTGTCGTGGTTGACCGACTTTGTAGAGGGTGAACAAGATTTAAAAACCGACCTTCCATTTATTTCCGTAGTCCAACCAAGGCTCGAGCATCAGTATCCTTTGCTTTAAAATGGTCGTGGTGCTACCATGGTGTTACACATAGCTTCAAAAATTATCTGGTGCAAACGGGATTTAAACATTAGTGCCCATGGCTTGGAAACTTTCCTTGTACAAATATGGTTTAAGCATCAGTACTCATTGCTTCAAATTTTTTGTAGCGCAACCTTGGTGTAAGCAATCGTCCTCCTTGCTTCAGAATTGTCGTGGTGCAACCATGGTGTAAGCGTAAATGCTCCCGGCTTCAAAATTATTGTGGTGCAACCATGGTCTAAGTATTAGTACCTAGCGCTCAAAATTTTCGAAGTGTAACCTGAGTTTAAATATTAATGACCATGACATGAAAATTTTCTTAATTCAACCGTGGTTTAAGCACTAGTGCCAATGATTTGAAAATTTTCGTAATGCAGCAAACATTAGCGTTCATTGCATCAGCCGAAGCTACTGTTCGTTGAAATTCTTGTCTCTTTGTTACGTGATAATCCGCTGCGAAAAATATCCGTGAAGTCTTTGGTGAAATTTGAATTTGACTTGCCGTCGCTTAATTTAAAAGATGATCCTCACGCCCAGAAAATATATCTGAACGAATATTTTAAACATTTCTGTACCTAACAAAATTTTTACACACAAATTAAGATAACAGAACGAACTCTGATACCCGTCTTGCTCTTCGAAAAAACACAATTAAAAATAAGCTCCCGAATTAATTAGTTAATGGTGTTCCAAGTGGCTTGACCTTCAGCATAATTATGCAGTTCCTCACTCTAAACCATTTAGGAAATATAAGGTAGCAGTTACGGGAATAAAACTGAATTATTCAAAAACAGTCAGCCGTCCAGGTCTGGAAAACGTGATGAAAATCCATTAACTATTAAATCAAATTCGGCTCCAGTTTAATCCATGCATATAAATTATGGAAAGTGCTACTAGACCGAGTATGATAAGTATAATCCAAGTATCTCTATCTCTGCTATTGACAATTCTTTACAATCTTCAATCAAAAAGTAACGAAATAACTTTTACTCGCGCATGCCTTCAAATTAATGAGCTACCTTGAAAATTCTTTTCTTAATGTACCAATTCTTGTATCAATGTCCCACTTCTTGTGTCATTGTACCAATTCTTGTATCAATGTCCCACTTCTTGTGTCATTGTACCAATTCTGGTACCAATACTGTACGAGTTTGCTCAGTAGGGTAGCAGCCACATCATGACAAATTTACGGCACGCCCCACGGGGACATTTTAGGATGCAACGGATCATCAAGTTTGCATTGGGAAGATATCACGTGGAAAACTAACGACGCGAAATATTTTCTGCCAAGAACTACAATTAGAATACTTGAAAATTTTCGTAATTCAACAGTGGTTTAAGCATTAGTGAAAATGATTTGAAAATTTTTCATGGGCCCGTGTTGTGTGAAGAGATATGTTCAAATGCTGAATGGACTTCCCATGGTAAATAATTCTAGCTTGTGAAACGTTGAAAGAACTTTTTGAAGAAGCTTTCTACTAGGAATTTTTGTACCGCTGAACATATCTCTTAGCTTGAATGTTTACTCGCTCTCAGAAGGATTCAGGAATCGGTTGAAATTAACTTTCGATCTTCTCTTTCATTTCCTACCCATGAGGGGTGACCTATTTTTGAGAGGATTTCCCCCGCGAAAATGAACTGCCTCTTTTCTGTGGTTCTGTGCCATGCAAAATAGAAATATTTCCAACGTTTTTAATACATTGGAGGCATTTCAAGTCCCATTGCATATGCTCAGTTATTGTCATGAATTTTCCTCGCCATTTTTTCTACCCATCAACCCTTACTTATTGCTAGCAACATATTTTCCACATACAACCCCACCCACTGCAGAAATATTTCACCTTTCGAAATCCAACTGGTCCAGTAAGCTCTTTCCTTGATGATTGTGCTCTTTGTCAGCGAAATGAGAAGAGTAAAAACCTTAGAAAACAAAACTGATCCAGTAAGCTCTTCTCCTGAAGCTTGTGCTCTTTATCAGCTGAGTAAAAGAGTTAAAATATGCCATACAGAGACGCTTCACGAATACGCCATACAAAGACACGTCCCTTGAATCTTGTGCTCATTATCAGAAATATACAAAGAGCAAAAATAAGCAATATACAAGGACACTTTACGTATCAGAACTTGAACTCACCATGGGCGACATTTCGTGAGTGTCCGCGGACCGATGATGGTAGTTGAGGATGAGAATTGTGCTGACGACGCTGGATGCGACCATAAACATGATGCAGTTGAAGTAGGTGCCTGCATCAATGCGACGGTCCGGACAAAAAATCCCGTTAGACAACATTGAAAGGAAATTTTATGCAGCAGCTTGGACACATCGAGAGCGAGAGTGAACTAAAATTCAGGTATCTAAAATCAGAATCTATTTCTTATCCTCCTGGAACGAGTTGCTAGTATAATGCAGTGAACTAAAATTCAGGAACCTGAAATTGGAATTAATTTCTTATCCTCTTTGAACTTGTTAATAGTATAGTGTTTTCACTACCTCACTGAAATAGTACTTACACACACAGCTAGAAGTTATGTACGAAGAACTCCTATCGAACGTATTAGAAAGAACACGTAGCACAACACGAAGACGAAGCACGTAGAATATATGAAGCAATTGTGCACTATATAAGAGCGATGCAAAGCCTAATGCAATTCAGTGCGCACGTTCTCAGTGCTATTGGAAAGGGAAGGATAACATTGCATTCAACTTTGCTGTTCATTTCAGCAGTGTTCGACAACATGCACCAACAAGTCACAACACACTGAACATGTAGAACCTAAACTCATACCTACAACTTTTGTCTTGCTCAATCATTTTCCTGTGAGAAACTAGAAACTTATTTTAGAAATCTTGAACTGTGAGCAACGCTGGAAATATGTGCCTAGTTACATTCCGACAGTTCTATGAATTGATTATTCTACCTATGCCTATTTTCTCGATGTGCCGAAGCCGCAGTAACTTTATAACCTCGATATTAGGAGTGACATCTTAAGACTAAGCACAATACTTTGCATGCAGGCATGCACGATCAAATCTTTAAAGCTCATGCATTTTTTGATACTTGGTCTTAATATGGAAGAAGCAAATATATCATTTCCCTGAGATACAGCAAAAGCAAGACTATGTAGATTTCTAGGAATCCGTTTTCATAGTCATGATATGGAAGGTTCTATATATTTAAGCTGGGGCATGATTACTTTTGACTCTCTGACTATATATACATTTTTTTAAAGGGTCGATTTCAAGCTGTAATTCGGAGGGAATTTCATGCATTATATTGATGAAGAAAATATCATATGATATTAAAGAAGGAATTTTGAATGGGCATTAGTTTTTCAAAGATACGTTTGAATTTTTAGTGGGGAAGTCCCATTTAGAGTAAAATAAGATTTATTCCTGATGAAACATCAGAATTAGAGTAGACAATCACTGTTTTTCTTTGACGCCTTTACGCTCTACAGTATTAGTTCTCGTGATTTCACAGCGATTTTTACAACATCGTAAACTTGCTGATCAGTATTATTACGTCGATCAGCATAAGGTATTTTATGCTGTGTTAAATACGCTAGAACAAGTTAGAGTTGGAGGAGAAGACGGTTCATCATAACTAACAACAGGGTCGCTAGAGAGGGATGCAGGATTTAAGAGAATTAGAGAAAGGAGGTTTCAAATTCAAGTATTTGATTCCAGTTAAAATATTTAGGTTAATAACAACATTAGAAAACTTTAAGTTCAGCCATCGATACTTGGAGGCCAGTGAAGGAGAGTCTCGGAGTTTGATTTCTTTTTGAACAGTTTATAAAATTTTAATATATTGGGATATTACGGTTTACCTTCAGTTTTCTTTTTATGTTAAGTAATGAAGATAGAGTGTTTTATATATTTAACAGTTCTGGTGTATGTACGTGATCCAGTAGTGAATCTTATTGTCATATATATAAAATATATATAGATAGGTACAATTAAAATAATAATATATTATGCTTTGATGATGATTTATGAATGAAAAATACATATGAAGCGAATGATGTGTTATTTGTTTATTTTTTATGGTTTTAAGAGTATGCTCAAATTTTCTGTGTTATGCATTCTGTTGACGATGTAATCCACACACACACACACACGAGTTAGTTATTCTTTCTATTTAGCATCAAATATTATCTAAACTTATTAGGGCCTTCGGGTTGCCGCAGGATCAAAGCGACCAACCCTCCGACCTTATAAATGAATGCATGAAATCTATGCCGCAAGAATCTGCAAAACAAAACAACCTGGTATGAATATCGATTGAGCTCCGTCATATCGCAGTAATAGCAAAAAAACATGCGTTTTTCAGCGAGTGTGCTGCCGCCATCACGTGTTTGTTCCCTCTCAAAATTTCGACTTGGATTTACATGAATTGTTCGACAACAAATTGAGCGAATAGATAATAATCAGTGACAGCGGCAGCACGTCTCCTAAGTTTTCCTAAAAATTACCCGTGATAACGAGAAAAAAATCGGGATGCAGGAAGCATATCACAAATGTCTAGCACTCATAACACTGAAGAAATTACGTTCGATTTTATAAGATGAGATGGCAAGGGTGATAAATTCTTGACTTTGTTACGTAACCTCTGGGTTCGAGAGGAAAAAATCAGTTAATAATCCACCTCTTGCACTCTTTAGTTAATGAATCATTGCGAGCACTCATCAACTTAAGAATCGTCGTTAGCACTCTTTGATTAATGAATTACCACTAGCGCTTTTCAATTAACGAATCATCGCTAGCGCTCTTCAATTAATTAATCGTCGAAAAATTTATTTAACTAATAAATCATCACTAGCACTCGTTAATTAATGAATGGAGTAAAAAGATATTGGCGTAGTGCTGACGCATGCTTAGCGATCCTCGTTGAGAGATGGTCATTGAGCCTCGCATGCATCACAGCCACCGTTACTTCAGACAGCAACTTCCTTGCAAATTTGAAAGCCAATAAACGGTATTGATCGCCGCCATACTCCAGACGGGGGAAAATGTGCATAAAACCAATAGAAAAAGAAATTCCGAACACAAGAAAACGTGGTGCATGGAAGCATCAAAAAGGACTCAGGTTGGACACTCTCATGTCCCTAAGTTGGGAAGCAGTTCAAGAAAGCCTTAGATGAAAACTATGAAATTAGTGTCAAGATAACAAAAATCACCGAAATTTTAGAAAAGAAACGTAAGGAACCAAAAGTGAACACTCCACATTACAAAATGCGACAACAGTGGGAGGCCACACATCACCATCATCTGTATACTTCTCAAACATTGATTTACGTATACTTTGATGTGTACTTCTCAAACATTGATATACGTATACGTTGAGGTATACGTACCAAACTTAGATTACTCAAATTGAATTTATCGAGAGTGAGTTCGAGGCTTCCGCAGCCAGCAACATATTTACACAATTTCCAGTAAATTTGCAAAGATCGCACGCAAAAGAAAACTTCTTAGCTGAAATGAAGCGCTTGCGTGATATTGTGATAGAAACCTGGTGCTACCGACGGGAATGTTGAGCGAAGAGCCGCAAGAAGCAAGGAGTGATAGTGGTCTCAGGCATAGTATAGATAAGAATATGTAATCTCAGTGCTCTGTTGCGCGGCACCAAGTTCAAAAAGTATGATGCCTTTAATGACGGAAATCATCCAGTGTCATAGAGGAAGGAAGGAGATTTATGGCGGAGGAAAGGGCAATCTATGCGGTGAAAATCGAGCGCCCATGACCTTTTCATTCGCTATAGGTGTCAAATGCTCTCAAGAAACGGCCAATCAAAAAGATGAATATACGAGTATGCAATCTTGGAATGATCGAGCTAGCAAAGTAAGAGAAAAGGAAGAAGTTGTGCAAGTACCTATAAGCGGTAGCTCTGAAGACTGAGGCAAGGTTTCGTTCACCATTTCAGAGAAGATACACATTGCCAGTAGCACCGTCACACCTGCGCAAACATCACTCATCGAATCAAAGTACTCTGGCTGTTTGGCTCAAGGAGGATGCCTTGGATGCGTGGGCGAGTGTTAATAATGACTAAAAACGTCCGACTGACGAGATGGGTTTTATCTACAGGACAAATTTAGGTGTATTTGTGCGATTTATAAATCAGAAACTCTTACGTGGGGCCTTATCTTTGGTAGCCATGCCTGGTACTTAGAGGACGTTATTGAATTTTTTTACAATCTCGAATTTTGAACGTCTTTTTTCACGATAATTAGGACTGCAGTGTGCAGTATGTTCCATTTGTTGAGTCAAAGTGCTGAGTTTAAATTTAAGAAGAGTTCGGAAGTACATAGCAGGTACTGTTACGAAAATCCTTCACAGTGGCAACGACAGACACAAAATTTCAACTTAGCATCAATTAATGATTGGGGAAAAATATGTAATGTCTTTTGAACTCTTTGAAGGTGACGTAAATGAGAGAAACTGTTGTCTACAGCATGTTTTAAACATAGAGCAGTCTTTGCATCAAAAAAAGAATATCGTGACTTCAATGTGAACGTGGATGCTCATTCATATTTCAATATTTTAAAAGTTTTAGCTAAGAGTTTCTTCCGAGAACTTTGAATCAAAGTCAGCAAAAAAAAGTCAATGAGAGAGGCTGTCTCTATTTTCCTCCGGTGCTTGAGCATGGTTACTGCTAGCAGCAGGATCTAGGGTAGACAGCAGAGAATAGGCTCATTTTTGTCACCACAATTTATTCTACATTACAAACTTCACAAACTTCACCAGCTCTCAAAATTTTTTACCATAGAGCCTTCAGATCAGTGATTTCCAAAAGAGAGAGCAGCAAAACGTGAGTTTTCAAATTCATTGGGTACGACTAGTAAACACAAAAACTGAAAGTCGTTTAGTGCCACAATTGCGAACTTTTTGTATTCAAAAAGTGGGAAAATTGGAAGGAAAACTATGTATTATTGATGAATGGATGTCTCCACTTCTTTTTACTCGTATCTTTGCTGTCTAAGTTGATGTAAAAATTACTATGCAAATGTGGCGTAGTATTTATATTTAATTCTGCTGAGAAATGATTGTCTGAACCGATGCAACTTATTTTAAGTAGTTATTTTACATTCATTGTCTTCATTCATAATTCACAATAAATCAAAAAATGACATTGAGTTCATGGTTTCCGATTGGAATCAAGCTAATTTAAAAGAAAACTCCGTAAAAGAAAGCTCTGCCTCTGGTCATGCTGATTCACGTAAAGATTTTACTGGAACACAGAATCTGACTTTCAGTGCAACAAATGTGAAGTCATTTCTAAGGAACTAAACAGCTCATTTTATTTTATTTTTATAACTCATTTTATGACATAATTCACAATTTCTTCAACGGGTCTTCAAGTCTGTATTGATTGTTTCATCATTATTGTTGCATCCACATGATAGTTTCATCATTATTATTGCATCCACATGATTTTTTCATCGTTATTGTTACATCCACATAATTGTTTCACCATTATTGTTACATCCTCATAATTGTTTCATCGTTATTGTTGCATCGGCATGATTGTTTTATCGTTATGGTTACATCCACATGATTGTTTCATCGTTTTTGTTACATCCACATGATTGTTTCATCGTTATTGTTATATCCAAATGATCTTTCAAACAACCGCATCTATCAATGCTTGGAAGCGCACAAAAGATGGTAAATGCGTGACTCTCTCAATCAGTTCAATAGGAACAAATTAAGCCGCACGGAAACAATACAAATCGCTGCTCCTTGGACGATGCTCGGAGAAAACAAAAATTTACATTTAACATATCAATTCAGAAATTACTGGTCGATTGGTGGGCAATGACAGATAATTTGAGCATCGGCGATTGATGGGCATTTAAATGGCGAGTAGATATGTGCATTTTGCTATGAAACATGTTGCTTCTTGCACAAGCTCAAGAATTATGTGAAAACAAATACCGACTTAATTTGTTTAGAGGAGCAGGATGAAAAAATTAGTAATAATAATAATATTATTATCATTGCAGGAAAAGTGGGCATCCCGACACAAAGAGACCAATATTTAGATGAGAGGTGTACACCAAACAGGGGAAGAAATATCATCAAACCCAAAGTTAGAGTAGAGAGATAGTGAGATACAGGGGAGAGAGTGAACCAGATATTGATAATAAATTAGAAACAAACGAGCCACGAGGACAGACCGAAAGGAAAATAGAGAAAGAGTTGGTTGGTTTTGTCGTAGCATATGTTACGATGAAAGATGGAAGTGTCCAAGTATATTTTGGATTAGCTAACCTAACAAGGGCACTGCATCAGACGTCTGCGGCAGTGTGTTGTTCACCAGTTCAGAGAACACGCATAGCGATAGCAGAACAGCGACACCTGTTCGCAAGAAACCAAGCCAATACTTTGGAGTTAATCAAGTAGGTGGTGTTGCTCAGAAGTTTACTTGCAACAATCATTGCGATGGTTCAATATCAGTTCACACGAATTAGTCGCGTAGACTTTTCCGTTAATTAGACTTTCTTCTTGTCTTGATTGCACGTTTAATACGAATTGTTTTATTTTTTCTTTCTGTTCTCATGAATCAGTCATTTCCGGTGTGACTCCATCCAGGAAATGTTTAAGTCAACCAATAATTTACTTCTTTAATTAACTACTTTTTATTTAAAATTCAGTTTGTGCATGTTTGTCAAAGACAAACGTCTGGATTGTATTAAACACGCTGAAAAGACTTCAAATATTAAAAATATATATTTTGTCGTATTTAGAGAGATTTTCTGTATTCTATTTAATTTGATAAGTAGCTATAAATTATATCAAATCTAAAAATCTGGGCGTACATACAACCATGGGAGACCTAAGCAATCGCATAAAAGGGAAAGTTTCAGCGGCTCCCTATTTTATCTATTTATCAGTTCAGAAGCACGTACCGCTTTCTTCCAATAGAATGATTTTATCACAATTTTATGCGGGTGACACAGAACCATAGTTCCTATCGAAATTTATGGCAGAATAAAATAAACATTCCCGGAACGAATGAATCTTTTTAAAAAAAAGCACAGGATTAATTAGAAATTGAGAACTATCAACAGATTATTTAAAGGTTTTTCTATGGAAATGTATATCAAAAAGAACATGAAATCAATGAAAAATGTATCTCAACTTATTCTACTTTCCTTAACCTATTAAAAATCGACAGTTTATTTATCAGCATGTAATAAATATACTTCATTAAGCATCATCAAACAACAGTTATCCATAATTGGTCTTATTTACTTATTTAGAGCTTTAAAAAACTAAGGAAAAGCGCAGGGAATTGACAAAAGACAAATTTAACGAAGGAAATGAAAAGCAAATAAAAGGGTGACGTTCGTGTGAGGGGATAAAGAACCTTTCAGAAGTGAAGGAATTAGTGTCCTCGCTGCGATATTTAGAGAGGTTTCGCCTTGATTTTATTCAGTTAGAAGAATGATGTTAGCTTACGTTCGGTTGGTTCAAGTCGTCTGTTGTAAATTATCTGCCGGACATATTTAGAGACGGTATGTTAAAGAAGAGTGGTCCAACACCCAGAGGAAGCAGAAGAGTACGAATACGCAAGACAGAGAGTAGTACGATAAGCTCGACAATGCTAAAAATAATCGAGCACTTTGCAACACACAACACTACGCAAAGTATGCCGAAGTTAGAAGTGTGTCTTGACCAGACGTTAGGTATTCTTTTTAACTTTTCGGGGTGTTCACTCGGAGTTACGATCATTTGTTTTAATTTGACTTTAATCTTAAGCTGACAGTATACCGCCAAGTGGCTACTGGGTACTAACACGCAAATTGCAAGCGCACGGATTTTTTGCACACATTAAGAACAAACGCCGAACGAAAATTTTGTTCATGGGTCAGAATGATCGGATGTAGGAAACTGGGTTTCGCGAAGTGGAACGGACAGCTGTTGGTAGCAGAACAAGAACAGCAGCAATACACGATCATAGCACGACTTGTATGAAGCGATGCACCACACCGCATCACAGTCTTTCGGGACAAAAAGTATTCCTCCGAATTTTGTTCTGCGCAAAAAATAATATGCGCCAACTGTGTGCGGTTTTTAGCTTCAGTAACTTGTGCGTTTCTCCTGGTGTGCCGGGCTCTGAATATCAGTTTGTATGATTTGTAGCGAGTAATTTGCATTTCACGAAGCATTCATTCTACGAAACTTCAGTTATTACGAGTACACCAGGTATTATTAAAAAAATTTGCTTAAATCTTAAGTGGACTTCGCTCCAGGAGGAAACGAATCATTTTTCATCGAATGTTAAATATTTCGAATGTACTTCAAAACTTTTTTAAAAACAATCACATTTTTACGCACCAGCTTAGACTTCAAATTGTTTGGCGTACATTTTGTCCCGACTTTGCTGACGTTGGTCTATAGATGCTGAGGTGACACCTAATCAACACCTCGCTAAACACCACCTGCAGTAATTTTAATCATCGTTCGACTGCCTTCAAACTTGCCCGTACTGTCAAATAAGGCCATTGACGTAATAATTCGGTATTGAAATCCACATGTCTAGCTCAACGATAGATGTCGCTGGACCTGAATTGACCGAGTTTACAACATGCAAATCCAGACGCTGGAACTTTGGTGGAAATTGGACAGGCTCTCTCACACTAAGCGATGATAAATTCAATAATTGGAAATTGCCAGTGTCAAAGCCATGGCTGACCAAAAAATGACTGATTTCAACTTCTGTCTTTTCAGGTACGGAGCAAATTTCAAGTCAATCGGAGAACCATCGTGAAATAGAAAGGTATTTGTATTAAGCAAGGCAATGCTTCCCAAAACTGATGGAAAAAGTTTAACTTTGAGAGTTACGACCCCCCTCATCAAATTCACCCTAAGCGATATTGCTTTTAACATGTTCAATTAAATTACACCTCTATGTTTAGATACCCACAGTATTAACACGCTTTCCCTGAATCGCACCAGTCGCTCAAACTGAGCGACTGGAAGAATCTTTCAAAACAAAAGCTTTGGGAATCACTGGCTTGTGGTGATGTGGATGACATAAACGATGTAGCTTAGATGACGCTGGTGGTTGGCCGAACGGTAAGAGTGGTGATGTACCTAAGACGGGCATCGCGTCTGATACTTGAGGTAGGGTCTCGGCGACGAGGTTGTGAAACACTGTCAACGACAGCAGGATTGTTACTCCTGCAGGGATAAAAAATATTGTGAGTAACTCGTTTTCTTCGCTCGTCATTTGGATAGTTGACTTTTTGGAGTCCTTTTAATTGAGTTCAGTTTAGGTCAGGTGCTATTATGGTGTAGATGAGTGCTGTGTACAGGTCAGGTTAGGTTGGTGTTTGGGTAGCGATGATTTGAGAATTGGGTTTCGGGAATGAATAGAGAATTAAACTCAACTGATGTGTTTACGGTAGTTTCTCGGTAGGTTTTCAACGCAGCAATGTTATTGAGTTCTTCAGTATCAGAAATTGTTTGGTATGAGTGACGTTAGGCCGCGGGTGCGAACGAACAGACTAACGATGTGTTTCATTCAGAGAACTCTATGGGGCGTTATGCTGATGTTCATTTCCTAAATTTTTAATAATCAGTTATTGCACGGGAAGAAATAGAATAGTCATAAAGTGGCGTTATAGACACAATAGCAAATCTTGAAAGATTTAATTTTATGTAAAACTATTGCATTTAACGACACTGATTTGAAATTGTATTGGATGTAATAAAATTCGTGTTGTTCATGTGTTCGGTGAGGTCACTGTAGAATTTGCTAATATTTGTTTAATTTCAAATTCATTTCACCTCTAAGGGACGTAGGTAAAATGAACTTTCGTCACGATGAACTTTCGTCACGAAAAGATGAACTTTCATCTTTTTTTAGTTTTATTTTTCATGTTCGCCAGTTCATGTGTGAATACTTAGAAGAACTTGATGATATGAGTCTATTCAAAAGCATCGGTTCAAATGTGTCCGTTCCAAAAAATTTGTTCAAGCGTGTCTGTTCTGAATATTTTGGTTGAACGGGCATGGCTCACTCTAGAATAAACAATGCCCCAAGTTAGGACGCTTCCTTCGAAGTATAAATTCAGTACCAAGCATTGGCTTGTGGTCCATTAGTGAGGAAAAGTGCAGCGTAAAAACAAGTAAAATGATGAGCGCAAACACTAAAATAAGTGTTACATTCGTCCTTATTTGCATTGGTTGAAATCGGCTCACATTTATTAATTTGTCGGAATTATTCAGTCAAAAATGAAAAATAGGTTGGTGAGCATTGTCATCTTATACGTGATTTCTGTGGTGGTTGTTTTTGTAAAAGCTGTGTCATTTTTATACGTAAATGTCGCTACCTTTGAATTATACTTTCGCTCTGTATTTATTTTCATTTAATATTTATAGATGCATATTGATACTGAATAGTTTTATTTTGATTTCAAAAAACTTATATGCAACTAATGCGTCGATTTTGTATCATTTGAATTCCAAGGGGCATATTATTTACTCGATTAAAAATCGTATCATGTATGTTGAATTTGGTTTCCATCACTTACTGAACGAGAAATTGTTTTTATTCATCATAAATTGCGACTTAATGCCTTTACAAAAGATTTTAGTTTTGTTTTCAGCTCATTTTGTTTGTTTTTTGTATGTTTATAAGATGCTTGATTATGTGTGCACATGATAATGAATTGCACAATAAAACTTCACTTTCATTTATAGGCGGACTCATTCCTAATTGGTAGCATTGAAAAATAGAACCACACCAAGCTAAATATTCAGCAAATCGCTCTAGTAAAATTTCGTGGTAGAATCCCTCAATAAAACGACATCGACTTCCTCAAAAATCTAGCCTTGCTCATAAATGTGTTGATTTGCTCACAAATGTATTGACTACATCGTGAATGTGTTGATTTGCTCACACCAATGCTGAATTACTCAAAAATGTGTCGGCTTCCTCAAAAATGTGCTGACTTCCTCAGAAATATGTTGACTTTCTCAGGAATGTGTTGGCTTCCTCAGAAATGTGTTGACTAGTTCAAAAATGTGCCAACTCGCCCAAAAATGTGACATTGGGAGCCAAGAACTACAAAATGACGCTGAAGTGTAAGCCCTTGTCAACCCAATACTAGATGTGGCTTTTCTAGCTATTTGTTCGTGATGAAAGATGATTGGAATCAGAAAAAAGTAGGCTATACTTTCGATAGAGGAAACAGGTGTGTTGATACCGCAATGGTGAAGGTGTTACTTCTTTGTTTGTGAATCTTGTACTGATGAAGTGGAAGTGAGGTGCAAGTTTCAAGCATACTAAAATGTAAAAACATGTAAAGATGTTGTTCTTGCAATTTCTGTAATGAAATTGTTTACGAAACAATAAAAATGTTGATGAAGGTGTGTTGTGATCAGCGGTTGTAGAAGACGTGGGATGAATTTCTAAAGAACTGCTTGAAATGCTAAGAGTTGGAAACTAATTACGAGGCCAACGATTGTTTACACTCGACCTTAACGGGTGCAGGAAAACAAAGTCGAGTTTTCCATTCTAAGCTCTGATAATCAAACAATGCTAATTTTTTGCAAGGAATAGTAAAGCTTGAGAATATTCAAAATTCAGTGAAACTTTTTCGAATTTTCTTCGCATTTTATGAACATATTGTTTGATTATCATGAAACATTGTCAACTATTTAGAAACTCATTCAAAAAGAATGTTGTGATTTATGTAATGAAACGTTTTCTACCATACAAAAATTCCTCTGAAAGAAAATATTGTTCAAGATGTTTTTTTCCAGTTTGTCGAAACTTTCAGTCTGCGTAAATTTTCCCAACTTTTCTGACGTTGGGCCAAGATACCCGTCCAAGTAAGAATTCATAAAATTCGAAAGATTTCTTCGTCTTGATGATCATTTAATCTCGGCATGATTGCGTCACTTGCATTGCACCAGTTTCTTATTTATATTTAAGTTAGAAAATCAGTTTTAGATCGTAGGGTGGGGTCAATTCATGTGAAATATCGCTCATGTAAGTAAGCCTCCTACGCGTAGAATTACATCTCCTCTAACGGAATCATTTAGCAGCCTCAATCGAGGTGGGCTACATCAGAAATAACATCAATCAATCAACTTTCAAAGACAATCCCTCCGTATCCAAGTAAAGAGTGACTTCACTGTCCGAATTTTCTATTTTCCTCCTAGGATCTTCTGGAGAAAATGAAGGGAGTTGCCGTGGGGCATTGGATAGTAAAGCAACGTCGCGTGTGAAGAGCAAATAAGAGACAGTGCTACTGCAGTGCCACCAGACAGGCATTTCTGCTGGCCAAAATTCTTGAATTTGGCCTTTTGTCAAATTTAATTTAGCCGCAAATACCGCTCAGCGGCTGGACCCTGAAGGTCAGCCAGCTGCTGACCGGCCTCCATGGCCAGACTCGATTTGAATACGGGCCAAATTAGAGAATTTTGGGAAGAAAAAGGCCTAACTGGGAACCCTGTACTACATGCATCAGAAAAACACACATTCAACCAATGACGGAAAAACGTGATTCTCTAAAAACAAAACACGCGATCCAACTTACATCAAAAACGTGAAAAACAATTACTGAGAACGAGCTCTAGAACATCAGCACAGTGAGTTAACAAATGTCTTCAAAACGTAATTAAGAAATATATTTTCCAGGTTTTAACTTATACATGAAACCCCTAGAAAAATGGAGTGATTACCTAGAAGTGGTACTGCATCACTTGTAGTGGGCATGGTATCATTTACCATGTTTGAGAATACGGTCAATGAGAGTAAGATGGTTACGCCTGGAAGATTAACATCAAAATAAAAGAATAGTATCAGTGAAATCAGAAAAAACAGTGGTTGCATTGTTCAAACCAAGATAAATATTGATAGTGAAAGTACATTACTGAAGCAGTGCAGAATAAGTGTGGGTAAAAGTTGTAAAAATCAATAGTAATAATTATAATAATAGTAATAATCATAATAAAGAAAAGGACCTCGAGTGTATTAAAAAGGAAGATGCCATCTCGGAACAAACGGAGTGAATCGTCAGACGTAAAAGATGCCAAGCAAGGCAGCGTAATATCTACTATAGATAGATGGTGAAATGGCACATACGAGCATGGTATTCGTACCTATTAATGGCACGGATTCGCTTGTAGTTGGCATGGTGCCCGTAACCATGTCTAGGAAGACAGTGAGGGATAGAAGGACGGTCACGCCTACGAAAAAACAACAGTCAACTCAAAAAATCAACCGAAAATAGAAGGAAACAGTTGATTAATATGGCAGTTATTGGTATCAGATCTCATTCTACCGATCATTCCGTTCAAATTAAAACCATAAGCGACTTTGCAAGCACAAAATAAGGGCAAATGGATCGAATGAAACTCATCAGCATCTACTTGAAGAAAATGAAACCAATGTCTTGAATGTAAATATCAAGTCCAAGTGATTTTTTAAAAATGAAAGGTAAAACGTTCATGGGTCCAATTTATCTGTACAGTGACGGAGTGAGTTAGAAAACGCAAGCATAGTTTTAAAAAACGGTATATTTAGTCTGGGGCAGTTAGTTAGGGTCATCGTTTACACTACTCAGAAGCCAGTCGTTTGAATACATTTCCAAAGAGGTTCCAAAGCAAGTTTAGTTTCTTTCCTAATCTTCCCTAAACTATGGTCAGTTTTAAATTGGTTTCGCTATGATTATTCAGTAAGCTTTTCAAGAACAATCTCCGTTGATTCTTCGATAGCTTCTGGAAAATGAATTAGGAACTTCAAGACACGATGAAGAGATCAATCAGAAGGAACGTTTGAGTTCAAAACAAGGAAGGGATGTACGCCATAACAGTGGGATGGATTTAGAACTCCTTCACCGAGAGCCAGAAAAACTCTTCATTCTTTGGGTGACTGATGATCACGCTGGTAAGTTCAACGAAGATTCGTGAAAGCAAAATTGAAGAGGGTAAGGGCCACAAAGAAGGTAAACATTGTCGTGTTTTTGTTCATGTGGGTGGAGTGTAGAGCGACCAAAGAACTTATTTATCGAAACTATTCTCTGGAGCATTATTTATTCAAGTAATTGGAGTTTACTTACAAGCGAGGATTTAATGTATAGGAATGGCATGCGATGGAGCAAAAGAATGCCCGCCATTTCACCATCGTTCTCATTTATTAAAACATTTTTCGCGATTCTCAAAATGCGAAGCGATTTGCTCCGTTAAATTTACGCTCAAAATCGACTGGTTCGTTTTAGGAATATGATTCATTGAATTAGTCTCCTTGATTAGCTTTTGACCCGAAAATAAACATAAGTAAAAATATTATTGTATTATTCATATTAGAAAGGAAAAAATAAATGAAATAAAAGAGCATCATAAACCTGAAAAATTGCACTGTTATAGTTAAATCAAGTTAAGCTTCATAATATTACACTTTACTTAATTTTACATGCGATTCATTAGAAGTGAAGCTATGATCACCACAAATTTGATTCTAGACTAACAAATTACTGTAAAGTATTCAATAGTATTGCATGAAATATTCATAATCTGAACAGTGTATTGAACTGTTTCAACTTCAAAGCTATATTTTATCAAACTGTTTCAACTGCAAAGCTATATTTTATCAAACTGTTTCAACTGCAAAGCTATATTTTCATATAACATTTTTCATTTCAAAAGAGCAAACTAGGCATTCTAAACAATGCTGAGCAGTCGCACCTTTGCTCGTATCAACGCAGGGTACTTTAATCTTCCCTCAGTCACTGCAACGAAATTCTCGCAAACTTTTCTCGAAAACTTAACTGCCATTAAATTCACAGCCGGTAGAAAAAAAATCCTTTAGCTGAATCGAAATGAAGGTAGCCATTTCGTTCAAAATAAGGTTTATTAGACTTGCACAATGTTGCAAAAATTTGGTGTGAGAAACAGTGTTTGTTGCGTTGGTCCCGGCGCTAGAGCAGCGAAGGCGCGACTGCTCGTGGTTGTCGTGAAGAGATTTCAATCGTAACAAAGTAACTTGCGCATCAAATAAGTGTAACTCGAAGCATATATGCATGCAAACCTATGAAAGGTTGCGACGAAATTCAATGAAAGCACATCTAGTGCAAATAAAGTAAAAACTATACAAAAAAATCGTACCTAAAAAAAATGGCAAAGAACACACTGTCAATGAAATAAACCATTTTCCAATTTAATAACATCAAACATTTTCGATTGAATGAATACTAGGAAGAAGAAGAAAAAGAAGAAGGAGAAGGATAAGAGGAAGATCTAATAGGATAAAGAATGAACAAAGCTAAAGAAAAGTTATTACAGCGCAGATTCTACCTAAATAAATAAAAGTTATAACAGCGCAGTCACTACCTAAACAATTTGAGAAAACGTTTCTCCACCAGGAGAGTTGCTAGGAGACCTGGCTTCGGCTAAGTTAATTTGACTTGTTATTCTCTTTTCATGAATAATATATGTAAATATTTGTAGTTACATCCTGTAATTATTGTATTTACGAGGTCGATATCTCGTTTGCTGTACTTGGAATTACTTTTTGATTGTCATTTAGAAGTTTTTTTGCAAGGGATAAGTACAATTGTTATTATTATAGTTATTTTCCGCGTTGCATGTCTTCATTTTAAGGACGCATCAACTATTCTCGCGTTCTATAAGTTGCCGTTTTCAGCATGAATGCTAATATTTACTAAGCGGAGTAATTTATTATAAAACACTTTTACTTAGCGATCAAAAAAAAGATGATCAAAACTGTCAATAAAATGATTTAGGAGTTTCTTATTTAAACCAACGCACGATATTACACATTGCTTTCGATGCATAATTATTAACGGATAATAAATTGCATGAGGTTCCAAATTCTTCTTTTTCACCTTCACTCTCAAAGATTTGACCATCTGCGGCTCCAAAAGAAGGTGTTCGTCTGTTTGCTTCCACTCTCTCTTTGTCTGTGAGAGAACATCATTTTCTATTTATATTTACGCGATACACAAGATAACGCTGACAATCTTATTATTGAGCCGCTTTTGAATGTTTGTTTCGTTCGGTAATGTAGGAGATAATATTTTTGCACCACAAATGAATAGTTTATGACAAACGAGTGTTTGTAGCACAGACAGATAATCTGTGGAGCTCAGAGAAACGTTCTGTGAAAAAGTCAGATGTGCTACGTCCCAGAGCTTATTTTCTGTGACACAGACAAGTATTCTGTGATGCAGACATGTATTTTGTGGAACAGACATATATTCTGTGACAAAGACATGTATTCTGTGACACAGACAAGTATTCTGTGACACAGACAAGTATTCTGTGACACAGACAAGTATTTTGTAATACAAACATATTTTCTGTGATGCAAACATGCATTCGGTGACACAGAAATACAGTCCATGACACAGACAGATATTCTGTGCTACGAACTAGTATTCTCTGGCACTGATGCCTTTCAAAGTTTCACCCTTAGTTCGATATGGTGGGAAATTCGAAGATCGTTCAAATTCACAGTAATCTTTAATAAAAGAGGGCAAGTCTTTGAATTTTATAAGCGGAAGGCCAAGAGATTTTCCTTTTGTTTTAAATTTCCGAATACCGTGGAAAATGAACGATCTGTGTTCCCGTGAAAAATTGTGACAAAAATGGCTAATGTTATTCGACTGTGAAAATTGTGTTGTTGCGAGGGATTGCATTTGTGAGCTAAGAACATACTCGTTCGTTGGCGCCTCAAGTATTTGACGGTGTGCGTGTGCAGATACTGCAATTTTTACAATCATAAATAGGAGGAAATATCAACGCAAACCAAACTTTTGGAGAGGAAGAATCGAAAAGTTTCGATCGGTATTTCACACGAAAGAAAGGAAAAGAACACAAAAATTTACTTCCCAGGGGAAAGAAGCGTGCGGCGCACACTTGAAAGTGGGGAAACCAATGTATAAATAGGATATTAAAAAATGAAAAGGTGGCGAAAAACATGGATTATTTTCATGGTGACAAACAGGGATATGAAGAACCAAAATCTGTATGAGAATGTGGGGTGAGAGTATGTATGAACACACACATGTTCCCGTCTATTGAAGGTGAACCTAACACACCTATACGAATTTACTTTGTTGATTCAATCAAAAACCTTCACTATATGAGACCATGAGAACTCTCCTCACCAGAAAACCTTTCTCGTAGCTATCCTTAAAGCCGGATTCATTTAAAGATTCACAAGCATCTCATTAGAGTACAATTCCGAGAGGACAGAACATTTAATTAGATACGGAAATTTACACAGGCAAGAGACTTTAGTAGCCAGGTCATTCCCATAAACATTTCGTGGGGCACGCATATACGTAAAGAAAAGGGCGTAGTTAAGGCGCCATCATTTTACCGATGAGAGGCACCGACTCGGACGTTGTGGGGGTCGTTGCCGAGACCATATTGAGGAACAGCGTAAGCGACAGCAGGATTGTGATCTCTGCATACACACACCAAGCGTTAAAATTAACTTTCAGTTGGTAGCTAACGTTCAAATAAGTTTTAATTGGTTGCTAACGTTCAAATAAGTTTTAATTGGTAGCTAACGTTAAATAAACTTCAGTTGGAACTAACTTTCAGTTGGAACTAACTTTCAGTTGGTAGCTAACGTTAAAATAAGTTTCAGTTGGTAGCCAACGTTAGAGATATTTTCAGTTGGTAGCTCAAGTTAAAATAACTTTCAGTGGGAACTAACGTTAAATAAACTTTCAGCTGGTAGCTAACGCTAAAGAAAACTTTCAGCTGGTAGCTAACGCTAAAGAAAACTTTCAGCTGGTAGGTAACGCTAAAGAAAACTTTCAGCTGGTAGCTAACGCTAACGAAAACTTTCAGCTGGTGGCTAACGCGAAAAAAAACTTTCAGTTGGTAGCTAACGTTAAAAACTCTCAATTGGTTGCCAATGTGTATTCCGAAAACAGTAGCATAATCGTTTTTGTAATTCTGAGAGTTGATTTGGAGTTCGATCTCCGTAATTTTGAAATTCTGCAATTGTATAGCAAATTAGAAGAGACTAATTCCAAACTTGAAGCGCATGGCGTGATATTTTGACGTAGTTTTGATAAGTCTGATTTGAGATCCAAAATCCATGATTTTACACGGACGAAACTGCCTTGTATTTCTAAGATACCCGATCACATTAATGTTAAAAAACTACTCTGTGCTTCATTTTGCTAGAATGAATTAATCAATGATGCTGTAATGAACGTTACAGATGAGCCTGATGGCTGCCTGACAAACACCAATCTAATGACTGTTTAATTAAGTTTATCATTAACATTGGACGCTTGAATTACGAATAGTCTGATTGAATTACGTCGATTACGATGCAAGTGAATATCCTTATTTCAGTTTCGTTTCATTTCAGGCGTTCCCTTGCAAAAACTGTTTATTTAACCATGATGAACATGTGCAGTTTCCTGCAAGGTAAGTTGTGCATTAAGGTCTATTCTTGATTAAACACACTCAATCACTTTTAAACGGATTCTTAATATATATTCCGGAAACGTACAAGAAACTTTCTCCAGCCCCTCATGCTGCAAAAATGAAGAGCTTTATCTAATATATAATAGAACGCAGTAATTATTTCAAAGCTCTCGGATTGAGATCAATTCAATCTCTGTTAAGCCGCTATCAAAATAATGTAAATTAGTCTGCAAGTATGAAATGGATATCAAGGGCGAGTGGCCATTTTTTATGGATATCAAGGGCGAGTGGCCATTTTTTATGGATATCAAGGGCGAGTGGCCATTTTGTATGGATATCAAGGGCGAGTGGCCATTAACGAGCCAGAATTTTATCTTAAACTTGGAAGAAGTCTCAGGCGGAGCATCTCTTTTTTCATTGTGTTGAATTTTTGAGGCCCTTTTGGTCTGGTTAATTACATTGCATGAGCAAATAGACTGAAAATCGACTGATTGGTCACATTGCATGAGCAAATAGACTGAAAATCGACTGATTGGTCACATTGCATGAGCAAATAGACTGAAAATCGACTGATTGGTCACATTGCATGAGCAAATAGACTGAATAGTTACATTGCAGGAACAAATAGACTGGAAATAGACTGAATGATTAAATTGCATAACCAAATAGACTGGATAGTTACATTGCATGAACAAATAGACTGGAAATAGGGTGAATGGTTACAGTGCATGAACAAATAGACTGACAATAGGAACTACTACCATTGAAACCCTTGGCAAACGCTTCGTATGTTCCATTGGGAAATTAGTGCTCATAATTTCAATGAATTATTTTTCATTCGGAACTCTGTTCTGAAAACTTCCATGGTCCTTTATCTCTCTTCATCAATTTCTGCCTAGGAGAGATCAAATTATTTCATGGTATTTCTATTTTTCTGCCCTACGCTAGACTTTTCTTCATTTCGATTTGGTATGCTTTTATTTTCAGGTCATGAAGGTGCATCAAGATCATCAAGAAGCCATATTCAGCGGCCATATTGAAATGATGGTCAAAAAAGAAGCAACCACACAATATCATTCATAATAGCACTTAACACTACAGTGAAAGTCATCTAAAATATGTTTCAACAACTACAATAGGAGCAAAATTATCAGCAAAACAAAACATGATGACAAATGTAGTACAAATTGAGTTAACGTTGAGCACCATATGTCAAAAATGGTGATACAACTCCGTGTACTTTTGTCATAAGTGAAAAATTCTCAAAGTTTGTTTCAATCATTATAAATTTTACTGAAAACATCTGTCGATTCGTAAACATATTTAAGGGGGTGTCATTCCGAGAAAATAAATTTATGACATCTTGAGAAGTTATGTTCGCCACACCAGAATATTTGTCACCGCTGTTTAGAGACAACAGCATTTTCCTTAAAGTAATCTATACGTAACATTTATATTGAGACTTGAAAAAGTCAAGAAAATTAATTTATTCAGTAAGGTAGTCAACGATTAAAGGGAGGTCCAAAGTTCTAACAGCAATTGATCTAGAAAAACAACATAAAATAAAAACTGAAATTACAAACTGGAATAAAAGATTTTTACACCGATTTTTAAGTGGGTGATCGGAAAAAAAACAAGGGTTTCCAAAGTTCAAAAGAAACTGCTGTGCCGATGTGATATCTAAGTTATTGGGAATGCGATCAAATATGTTTCAGAATACGGTGATCGACTCAAAATATTTACTTCAAGAAATACGAAAACAGTTAAAGTCTTTAATAGAGTAGGTTAGACCAAAAACGTAGAACTCAGTGCTGGAAACTTCACGAAGTGTTAGAAAAGGGTAGACGTTAAACTTGGTATCTCGATAGTATTCGTTTTGAGATACGCAGTTAGGACGCTAGCGTTTTCAAACCGGGGTGAGATTTTGAAGCGTTCAAATAAACACAAAGTTGGTAATGAGGAAGTAAGATTTTTTGTTTTTATTTCCATCAAATTCAAAAGAGAAAGGGGAGTAGGATTTTTTGTCTAAATTTTCACCTAATCCAAAAAAAGGAGTAGGATTTTTTCGTTCATATTATTAACAAATCCAAAAAAAAATTTAGTAGGATTTTTTGTCAATATAATCACCAAATCCAAAAAATAAAAGGGAGTGAGAATTTTCGGTTTATATTATCACTAAATCCAAAATAATCAGAGTAGGATTTTTTCGTCCATGGTATCACCAACTCCAAAAGAAAAGAGGGAGTAGGATTTTCTGTCAACATTATCACCAAATCCACAAAGAAATAGGATTTTTTCTTCAATATTATCACCAAATCGAAAAAAATGAGTAAAATTTTTTGGAATCATTACCACCAAATCCAAAGGAGAAAAGGAAGGAAGATTTTTTCGTCAATATTATCATCAAATCGAAAAGAGAAAAGAGAGTAGGATTGTTTCGTCAATATTATCACCAAATCCATAGAAGTAAAAAAGTAGGATTTCTTTCGTCAACATTATCACCAAATCCATAGAAGTAAAAAAGTAGGATTTCTTTCGTCAATGTTATCACCAAATTAAAAAAAGGAGAAGGATTTTCTCGTCAATGTTATCCAAAAGAGAAAAGGGAGTAGGATTTTCCGTCCAAATTATCTCCGATTCCAAAAGAGAAGACAGAGTAGCACCTGGCCGCCATTGATGGCGAGGGCTATCAATACTCCTCAGTATAACAGCAACGAAACACAGGCTCCTAGCTACTACTCCACGGTGTTAAATCACGAGAAAAAGCTGTTTTAAAATTAAAAGAACTACACTTATTTCTCTAGAATTAAACTCGAAGAAAACGCAAAATATTCCAAGCTCATGATAGACGAAATAAAGCGATAGCAGGTACTGTGAAAGAACGCTTAGTAAATTGAAAGACAGACATGGAGGAGAAGCAATATACGAATAGCAGTCGCATTAGTGTGAAAAGGCACTATGGTGTGTTTGAGCGTCATGCACATTTAAGGAAGCCACAATAATAACATTTCTACTAGAATTAAAGTCAACACAGCAACCTTTTTTTGAGTGCTTCTCGAAGTGAAGAAAAATTCCCTGCATCTACCATTGAATGAGAACCCATACCCAAGCCGGAAGACAATTACATTGCTGCTTTATGTTCAAGAGAATCACGCGTCCCAATCTGATGTCATTCTGATAAGGCCTGAGGTTACGTGTAAAGATTAGTGGGAGAAGCGAGATACCTGACTGCACTTTTCAGTGACTGTTAATTATTATTTAGTCGGCTTTGGATCTTAATTTCAAGAGGTTAGAAGAAATGAAAAGTTATAATTGAGTTCACATTGAAGAGCGGTGGGTTTTCTTACGTTTGTTTCAATATTCAAGAATCACTGCAAGAAAGATATTTTACAATAGGGGAGGTAACACTGATGGCTTTGCCTTTGAATGACAACAATACTCTGCAATAAATCAAGAGTTAGGACGTAAACGACCCTCAATGCTCATTACAGAAATCAAAATCAACAAAAGGAGTTGAAAGTTATGAAAAATATTCGAAGTCAAACTCTTGGGAAGAGCCAAAATGGAAGGAAAAGGTGTTACAGAAGTTTTAGAAGGCAGTTTAGAGCATGTTTTATTGCAAGTGACGCATCTCTTCCTACTTTTCTGATCGCCATCTGGGATTGACTGCGAAGTATCAACTAGCATACACAAGCGCGGTAAAATTCTAGTGATCCTAACACGTTCAGCTTTGCCCGGTGAGTCGCACGATACAGAGCACGGCGGATAAGGAACGGTCATCATTTCTTTATGGCATAGGAGTTACAAAAGCGTTTATATTTAGGTATTGGGTATTAAGGTAATAAAGGATATCATTGTTATTTAGCTTTGAGTGTTGATAATCTTTCAGGTATTTAGGCACGCATTACTGCTTCGAGTTGGAGGTTATCGGAGCGATCCGAGTGTCGAGGTAGTCAGTCTTGGACTGGAAATCTGATCGGAAGTTCGACCAAAGTGAGGTGGAAAACTCCGCTTGTCTTGTGTAAAATGTGTAATTTTTCCGTGTTCGTGTGAGTAAGACTGGATGATTCCTGAACTTAAAAGCTAGTTATTATTTACAAGTTACAATTTTAACTTATTCCCAGTCATTTTAAAAATCATTAATGTATCATTTATTTTCATATTGATGATAACATTCATATATGAATCATTATTTGCAGTTCTTAAAAACAGCTTCAGTCCTGACATCCTTACATTTGTATATTTATACATAGATATATGCTGATAAATGTTTCAGAGCTTCTAATGCATCATTTTATAGTATTGAATTTTAGGTAAGACATGAGATAGGAAGGCAAATCATCCAACAGTCAATATGTTTCATGTATAAGTCCAGTACTTGTGGTGATCAACTCTCCTACCTAAAGTGAGTTTCTCTCCAGTGGCTGGAGGTAGTGCGAACCCCAGCAAAGTCATACTGCTTATGAGGACACAAGGTAGTACGAGGTTGAACAAGTAATAGAGAGTACGACGTCGGATGATCACTGTGAAGGTAATATCCACGTACGGCTGCGGACAGCATTGGTAGTTCAGTACGTTGCGTACGCCAGGCAAACCTGCAAAACAATCAAGTGCTAGCAAGAACACATTACCGACAGGAGAGCCGCTTGGTTTGTGTCCGTCTCTTGAGAGAAGGCAAGTGAGTCACTCGACCTTCTTTGGTATGGTCTGGGACCGCAAACGTAAGGCTTCAACGACGCTTTCGATCGGGAATACAAGGAAAATGGAAAATTGTGATTTATGAATTCACAGGGGACTTGTGGGCTTGTAATTCAGGGTTAATGTTGGAGTGTGGGTGTCTGCTCAACTGTACTCGATCGGGATTTCGGTTGCCTGAGCTCAGGCAATGTCGTGGAAACGCTAAACAAATGAAAACCGCACCCGGAAAAGAACATAAAAAAGCGCTCTGAGTTCCTACTTCTTCCCCGCGCTCAGACACAAAACTTCAATCATACATCCCGCAAAACTCGTGTTAGCATAAACGCATCTTAGTTTCGTTCAAAAGGCTTCCGTAGATCGGTGTTACCTGCCCATCTGTTCATCATTTGAACGTGTACGGATGCTACAAATAATTTCAGATTCTGTGAGCAGTTCCTCAATTAATAGCTTTCTCATTTCTTTCTCCACTTGATCATTTGAAAGAGATACAGATCATTTCGATGAGCAGACAAATGGCAAATCGGACTCCGAAAAAGAGGCAAGCATGTGGAAGTTGCCCCGTCGGAAGTCTATTGCGCTACTCCAACAATCAAGGAGGGGAACGGGATGTGTCAGAGCAGAAAAGTGTTCTAGCACCAGAAAAATGAACAGAACAAAACAAACAAGTCCAGAGAACGGAAGACGTAACGTATTACATAAAAGGTGTAACGAATGAACAAATATACGATAACGTCTTGAAGAGCTAATACAAAATCTGAAGAAAGAATAATCGAAAGCAGCGGGTCATTACACAGATGTGTTTAGAGTAGTAAATCGGTAGATTTAGCACAGGTTACTTTGGAAAGCGCATCATTACCTAATGAAAGTTTCTCTCCGCAGGCTGGTGGAAGGGTAAAGCCCAGAACTGCCATGGACGCGATCAGTACGCACGGCAGAATAAGGTTGCAGAAATAATAAAGCGTTCGACGCCTTATCATGATTTCGAAAGTAACGTCTACATAGGGTTCAGGACAACATTGGTAGTAAATGGCGTTACGCTTCCCTGGGCAACCTAAAAAGGGAGAAATCAACAAGTTCAGTGGTACACAATTATTCCTACCCTCGCTGAGATACAAGAAGCTTCAAAAATTTCTATAGTCAATGCAACTACCCGAAGATTTAGATATATGACATACATTTTTGTTACACTACTTATGTATAGCACAGAATCTATTTAGAATGAAATAACTGATAAGAACAGAATCTACGTAGAATGTGAACTTCAAAAGCCTGTCAAAGTTAAAGTTTCAATTTCAATTGCTTTGAGGTATTAACATTTCTACTGCGAACGTACAGTGATGCTGAATAGAAAAAGCCACCAATTTAGACAAACAGTAAATATTTCAACTCCAATGATATTAAATACCTGTCTGCACGTTACCCATTTATTACAGCATAAGAAACGGATTAAAATGATATAGTCTCAAGCTGAAATGAAATGTTTACGTACCGTGGATCTCTTGCTTCGAATGCCCACTTACCTATCAGGTCCCACTCCCCGTTTTTTATAAAGTCACTGAGATCGCCTCCCTTCTCGTCCTGTAACTGTAGGTCCAGCTGCACAATAGCGAAGTATTTCTGTATTATTTGCCACGTAATTTTAAAGATCTAATTATCTTGCTGGGCTGTATCCCAGTCTAACTTTTTCCCCGGAGCACCCAGGATTTTAGCAACCCAGCTTCCTTCCACCTTTGCAAGGGGTGGCAAAAATCAAAGATGCTACAGCAAGAAAGTTAGACTGGAATTTTTGGTTGGTTGGATGGTTGACATCGTCCACGTTCTGTTTTTAGGTGTTACAAAAAATTTAGATTCCCATGAGCTCTAATGTAGATATGATCTATTACAAATACCCATGTGTTAAAGAATACTTCTTAACAATAAATTAAATAAGTAGCATGACCCTAAATACCCCCATGGTTCTGTAATTATTATTTTCTTCATCTTCAGTTTAGGTTGTTCAGTGTGTCAAAAGTTCCGAGTTTATATTTGTTATTCGAAATGACAGAGAAATAAACGGTAATCGATATTATTCTGCGGCACAAGACTTGACAAACATAAGCTTTCAAATCGGATTTCGAAAAACAAGCTTGGTCGAATAATGAAGAAAATGGCTCTCTCTTTTAAACACAAAAAAATCAGGTCCATTTTCGCTTAATAACCAATGATCTATGACTTTCTTTTACTCACGAACACTTTTAAGTGTAAGACAACCCTGTCCATTTGTGGAGCGACCAATGACCTTCGGCATTTTTATAACATCTAACAGATTTATTTGCCATAAAACAATCATGTCTATTTGCTTTTCAATAAATGTCCCATGAATTTCTTCTTCTTAAAAGCTCGGAATATATGGCTTAATGAATCAATCTAATTGAAGATTTTATGAATTGCTACATCTTATGAAACAATGTTAAATGAAAGAATCTAATGGACTTACCTGCCACCCGGAATGCGTCCATGAACCAAACTTCATTTTGCACTTTTGATCATCGAACGGGAACCACGTGATATCGATCTTGCACGTGGACTTAAATATCCCCGGTGGGATGTACAGACAATTTCCGCTGCTGGATACCACCACCTTGGTTTGGTAGGTACCGTCAAAACCTTCATCGGCGCTGCAAAACATCAGTGATAATAAGCATCATGGATGGGGAAGAAGGTTTCACAAACGAAATGAAGTCTGAATTAAACAACACCGGAGCACGGCCTTATTGTCACAACGTGTTGAGCACACATTCTTATTTACATTGGGCAAAGAGTGAAAAATATTTGAATTAACGCTTTACGAAAGTGACTTGGTCGGCCTACCTATTGTACATGAGCACGTCGGGCTTCCATATTTTGTAGGGAGGGATGCGCAGGTCCGAAACGTTACCGTAATCCGACTCGTTCCACTGCAGATTGACATCGTTCCATTCCTTCAGATTTTAACCGTAAAGCGACGTCGGTAGTGTTTGAAAGGTGCAGGTACCAAACAAGAAGTTTATGGATGGGAGGATTCACGAAATTTCCAAGTTCATTTGAAGTTTGGTTTCGAGCGAATGAGAATTTTTCGTGGTTTGGGCAGGTGTTCAGCGAATAATAGGAAGCACGAGCGAAAACGGGAGGAAAGTCAGTGGGATACATATCAAGAGTTCGAAGACCAGTGTTGAAGTGCAAGGATGGCAGCATGAAAAGTAAAAATAGGCAGTTGATGAAAAAAAAACAGAACAAAAAATGAAGTAAGCGAGTATGGAACAGGAATGAAGATGATGAAAAATCAAGTTTCAAAGAAGATAGTTTTTAAAGAGTAGGAGTAATACAAGTAAATAGCGGAGATACGTTGGTAATCCAGGTGTGTTTCGTGTGAGAAAGACCGAAGGAAAGAGACTACGTTAGTACAACCAAAAGAGCTTTCTTTCTTTAATCACAACTACGATGAGCGTATTTTCCAGTATTTTTCAGATATTTCAATATAACCAATTTATGTCATCAATCAGTGGCAATATCGTACATAATCATGAGAATAATGTATAAAATATGGATGCACGCAGAAAGGTGAAAAGTCATGCAAAGTTCGGGAGAAATAAACACCGAAGAACACAGACTTGACCTCTACAGTTATTCAGAATTACAGGGCTGTAAGAGCACTGGAAATAAAGATCCAGACGTCGAAAATAACCATATCCATGTATGAATTCGACGTTTGAAGCTCAAAAAAAGCGTGAAATAATCTTAATGAACGTCCAAACGATTTTGCACGGGTTACCTTCGTAAATCAAAATTCAGGTGTCGTATTAAGGAAATACCCTGAGAAACTTTACCTTCATCCCATTCGTACCAGCCCTGTTACACTTGTGCGAATACGCTTAGCTTCTACAAGTAAACTTTCCACCGTAACAACAGCTATTACTTTTAAGTTCAAGCGAGCAGTGAAATTTTCATCTTTGCAATTCATGAAATGAATTCAGCAATTTTTTGACAGTGACTAGCTTGCTTCAGGACGCAAAGTCTCCCAATAAAATATTAAAGAAATGTTTTTTTAGAGTATTTCCGACGACGATTTCACGTTAGGAGAACTTCTGAAATTAATCGCAAAAGATTACATTCGACTTCTCGATCGTTATTTCCTTGTAATAAAATCGGGGCGTTAGTGATCGCAATGAGAGAGAGACGGCCAACTACACTTGCATTTCGTGCGAACAACTCAAGAGAATATGATGAAAGCGGAGACAAGGGGAAGAGTTAGGAGAAAATCAACAGTTTTCTGAGATTCAACTTGCTTTGATATAGAGCGGAATGCAGGACTGACTCTCCAGTCACTACGCAAATGACTTTTAAAGTAAAAGGGTGGTCATCCACATGATTTAGTATTGCTTCTTATAGAAAGCATAGTGAGAACATCGGGCGTCTTAGTTACGGCCTGAGTTACGGACGATACAGAGCAAACGATTAGTTATCGTTAAGCCACATGCATTGATAATTAATAATTTTTCTGCGTTCATGATTAAGTGCGAAAAGTAAGGTTTTGGAATAAAATAGAACGTTCGACTTTCGAATACAGGAAAACTCAGGTTCATAGAAAACGCATAAAAATTAGATTTCCGAGGATAAACTAAGCTGTCCTTCAAACAACTTACCCCGAAGTAATTTAGACTCAATTTCATTATTTACGTGAAAGCCTTCATTGAGAAATTAAGTGGAATGGGAAATTAATGCAAAGTATTTACGACAAATTCTGAAATTATTTAGCACACAACTTTATTTATCCTCGCTGTGTTAGGTTAGGAATAGTCATGACTTACCAATTTTAACCATGTGTTTGTTATTAGGAGTTGATTCTTCTCGTCCTTAAAGCAATAAAAAGAAAGTATATTGTGATGTCGATTTCACTGCCTCGTGACGAGTACGGCTACACTCGGCAACATGTACATCAATTGGATACATCAGAAACAGATGGCTTCTCTAAATCAACCTCAAAATAAAACGTAAAATCACGTGCCTTCAAAACTCAAAATCAGAATGAAAGTGATGGCTATAGCGCAGCAGCTAGAATAAAGAAATAATGGGAAAATGAAATGAAATAGTTCTTGAGAATGGCATCCAAAAACTTAATACCCATGAAAAGCCTTTTATTTGTGCATGCTGACAGGGAACTGCACTTGATGAGAAGCATAAATTGGCATAAGAAAAATTAATAGAATACGCTCTCATCAAGATAGTCCGCTCTATATATATAGATATATGAGGACCACAAACTTCTAGAGCTTTCTTACAAATGGTGAAGAAAAAAGGACGAAGTTTTGTGAAAATGTCAAGCCGTATGTTTCCACGTACATACAAAGGACATTAAGGCTGCAGAAAGAGAAAGTGCTATGCCGGGGGTCACTTTTCATGGAATTTATGTCTAATTTCTTGTTTTGAAAAATATTCGTGTTTGAATTTAGCCATGAAATGATGGATTTTTTCCGCGTAAAACGAGCAACCTTAAGTGACTCACGACAGCACCGTGCTCTCGAACGACCGTAGTTGCTTCTCTGACACTCGAGAATACTTTTTCGTGATAACTTTATCAATATTCCTTGAACAACTTTACCACTCGCATAAAAGTCGAAAAGTTGCAATGAACTTACCGAGTGCCGCGTTTTTTGAGGGATCGTAAAAAGTGGGCAAGTTCTCCACAAAGCTTCAACAACTTTGGCAAATTGCGAACAGATGCGTATGACACTTAAAAACTTGAAATTAAGTATAGACAAGCAATGATACAATATACAGTACATAACCACTGAGGGACACAGATGATATGGATAGAAAATTACGCTCCTGGACACAGAGATGCAAGATCATATGCTCTTTGGAAAACAGATAACGAAGTTATGCGGGCATTCAATATAAGATTATAAAATTCAGGAGGGTCACCAGGCAGGACGAAGTCACCTGAAGCTGAACTATGTCATGACGCGATTTGAAATGGTTACGTATTCATTGACTGAACAGAATTTGACCCTTCTTCGAATTCTTGGAAACGCAAAAAAGTTCAGTCGCAACATTAAAGGTTCTGTGAATGCTTTGCACAACATTCAGAGAATGTTGTTGAACTTTGTTGGTTCAATGTTGAACTTTGTTACTTGAGATCATCTCATGAAACGAAAATGAAATCATTAATTCTTCATATATAACATGAATACATACTACAATAATGTATTACATTGATGTAGGTAACTTGAGATATGAAAATATAATTGATAATTATTCAGTTACAGTGTCACAAGATGGTCGAAGTGACATTAAAACTATATTCATTTGCTCACAAATTTGCATGCTGTTGAGGAGGAATTTTGACATCTTCCTCCAGAAATACACGGTCACAAAGTTAATAGTTTTTTTCACTGTAGTACCTCATCAGAGCGAAGGAAGCGCGCAGTTTATCGGTGAAATTCAGGAGGGAAATTTGGAAGGGTCATGCTACCTGTTTTATCATCATCAATAGAGAAGACATTTTAAGAAGAATCGCAATTGGCCATAACAGGAAATGTCCGAATGAAAGAGTCAGCAACTATGGTGTTTGTTTAAGATCAGCATGACTGAAGAACAAAAACCTATTATTATTATATATATATAGACTCATTCAAACCCATTGATTCCGCACAGGTCACCACTTACCATGTTTAACCAAACGTTTGTTGTTAGTATTTGGTTCTTTTCATCCTAAAACAAGAAGGCAAATGTAGGCTATACAGTTCGGGCAAAGCTAGAAAATGTATTGCAGCATCAACTAACTGCTTAAAATTTTAAGCTTAAATCTACATAAATTACCCTAGTAATGAAGCTCTTCTATTATGGTAAAATTGACAATCATCTCAATATTGTCATAATAGTAATGTAGATAAATACAAAAGAATATTTGCATATCACAATAGTAGAGTACTCTGCTCATATTACACTCTCTGTACAATAAAAGGTTTAAATTCACGCTTTAAAATTAAACTTAAAAACTAAGTTAAACGTTGAAATGATCCAGTCAGCAGGCAGGGCGGCATGCACAGCAAAATCTGAGAAAAATAAACACAACTCAAATATCAAGAAGCGAGTAATCACCTACGGTAGTTTTTCAAACACCCATTGATCATGTTTTCAGATCCTTAAATAGCAGTTAAATCAGTAACTTCAATGATAGAATAAAAGTCGAAGTAATCTTTATTTGGGATGTAGGATACAGGCTTGGTTTTTATTAGACTCGAATTTATTATTCACACATTATCTGTAGCTTGTATCGGCCTAAAAATTTTCCAGAATTTCACAAGAAGTTTTTCGCTTTTCACGCCAGTCGCGGCTTAGTTACACTAATTTGAGACCGCAAATTAATCTTATGAGAATAGATGGCAGAACGTTTCAATGTCTGTCGTTATCAACATTCCATTTTGTCTCAATTGTTCTATGGTAATCAATATTCTGTTTTTTTTTCGAAAAGCATTCTGTATTAATCCACACTCTATTATTTTATACATTCTACGTTAATCTACACTACATTTTTGTTACATTCAGTGTTAATCAAAATCGTATTCTTTTTTCGGTATTCTTTGCACCAAAACTCAAGCAAAATTCATGTTTCATTAACTGTAGCCCATGGCGACATATAGACAATAACTGACACTTCAACTATTATTTAATCATTAACTATTGTTTATTATCTATTATTTTTATTTTTTAATAACTATCATTCGTAATCCAATTTGTCTGCCTCAGAATACGGCCCAGTAATATTCTAACATCGTCCCTCATTAGTCAAAGAATTATTTGACGTTCGCCTCCAAGTTTTGTAGGTGAAAGAGCCTCCAGTTCTGCTTATACCTGGAATTTTCATGCACCATCGCTTCTAAAACAGACACAGCCTGAAAAAAGTAACCACCAACGAAAATAGGGCATGCTAAAAGCAAGACTATTGAAAGAAGCATAACAAGCAATTCTGTTTCTTTCTATTGAATTGGAAAAAAGTATGATGCATAAATGAAGGTTTAGAAAGTTATTATTTCAAAAGTTTTTAATTAGAGTATACAGACCAAACGTCGCCGCTGACCCAAACAGATGATTTGACGGGATTTTTGTTTCTTTGTTTCGTATTTGGGGTAAATCCCGCGAGTTTGGAGGGCTTGAATTCTTTTTGTTAGGTGAGGGGCAATGAATCATGAGAAAAAGATGAGGAGAATCCAACAGTTGTTAATCGTGATTTCCAATTAGATGTACGAATTAGCAAGGTTTTTCTGTTGAGGTATCGTAAGTTTAGCACGAACAGAAATATAGGGCGGGTCACTTGTGAAATTTATCAGAGCAAGAACCTGATTGTGGTCATAGTTCACAGTTCTAATTTTAGAGACACCTGATCGTTGTCATAGTAGTAATTTGTTTAATGATCTTCAGACGTTTTTATAATCAAAACGATATTTTTGATAATATGATAATTTCTTTAAACCATGTTAAGACAAGGGTTAACCTGGGGAAGACTTCACTAGGGAAAAATATGAAGATGAAATGCTGAAAAATGGGATGATTTATGTCTGGTTTGGAATGTACGAGTATTAAGGCCAACGTTTTTATGGACATGCTAAGTACCCCCGCTGCCTCTTCCCTGTCCGTACAGATGCGCATTTTAAACGCAAACGACCTCTTAGTGCTGAAGGAAAAACTCTCAAATTGAAAAATGGGCTCTGCTTGACTCCCTTGCTCTTTGCAGCTTACTTTTGAGGCATTTTTCACTTCTTTATTACATTCACAAATTGCTTAAACTCTCTACAAAATGCCAAGTGAAATTCTTGACGAAAGAGATTCATTTTTCTAATGCATAACCGGCAACTTCTCAGGTACGTGACGATTGAAAAGATTTTTTCTGAAAAGAAATTCTTCAATTTCTTAGACAAGAAAATGCTAAGTGAAATTCATATTGTTGGAGATTCATTATTCTCATGCTTGGATGGTGATTTCTCAAATATTTCACGGTTGAAACACGTTTTATAGATTCTTTTCTGAAAACTAATCGGACGACTTCTTAGACAACTGTACGGTACTTTGAATTTAAATTTTTATTTTTATGCTGTAATTGAGCAATGGAGAACTTCAACGGCGCGAACATAATTCGATATCAAACGCAGCCACGCGGTGTAAACTCTCGCAGTACCGAGCAATGAGTACTAGGATTACCTTCGAATGTACGCTTTGGATGCCGTAAATCCCGAGATTTTCAAAGCTTGTCAACGCTAATATTTTTTTGAATCAACATTGTCTACGTCTCTCTATCATTCAACTTTCTACGTTCATTCTGAGTATAGAATGAATTCTATTTGAAATTTTTTCTTACAATCGCTTTTGAATTCAAAAAATAGCTAACGCAAATGTAGTTGAAACACAAATTCTAGTTTCCTCATTAAAAATAACACGTTTTTAACACAACATTAGTTGGAAGCATTTCTTCTTTAAAAGAGAAAATAATGTTCGGGATTTACACAAAATGTTATATAAGAATCGGGCATTCCTCCAATGTTAAACAACATGATTATTGAAAATCTTTTTATTAATACTTCGTTATCAGATTTGTCCTTAATAAAATGAGTGTAAAAATGCTGGGTTTGAAGAATATAACCTGTGTCACGAATGTGTGACACTCCGCTGCAAAATATACATAAAAAGACCAAATTTAGATTTAAAATCATTTCTTCATGGCTGCTGGATGGTGAAGCTAAGCATCAACAATTGCCCAAAATATTCAAGTTTACCTATGCTTTGTTTATGGAATTTAGATTTTAGTTATTTGCGTAACTCAAGATAGGTAAACTACGCGTAACTCGACGTATGATCTTGTTCAACCGTTAATTAATTTTCTTAACGACCTGTCTAACGTTTTGGGCCTATTTGACATGAATGTAATATTTTTCTTTCCAATAAGCCATCGTCGGTTTTACAGAACACCACATCTTTTACATTTAAGTTACGTACTACGCCATATTTAGTTTACGTACTAGTTAACGTGAGTCCAGCACTCTAACATTACCGTTCATCATTCGCAATTTATTTTTATTAACAGACTAAATTGAATAACCATGAACGCATGGTGCTTTTAAGATTTTTAGGACATACAACTGTTATGCACTTATATTCGCACATTATTAAATTCTATCGCAGACCTTTCAGACGGATGCATGACTTGATATAAGCCTTTTCAAAAACATTTATAATGATGAAAATATTTGCTCTGTTAATTTTCTTAAACATGTCGGTGACATAACTTCGATAAAACACAGAACTGCCTAAAATTCGGGAGCTTCGTAACGCATGTGGTGATTGCCTTTCATCGGCGATTTGTTAGTAATAAATTGTGGTCATAATGAGATCTTATTGCTTCTAGTAATAAAAACATCATCATTCTATTATTGATAATGATTTTAATTGGCATGAAATACAACTGTAAAATCAGACAATTCTAATATCATTTGCAAATACTAAAAAATTTTAATTTGTTTCTAAAATGCCACGAATTGATTGGTGTGGAACCGAGGCTGTTAAATTTTTGCCACTCTTTCTATGTGAGCGCGAATTTCAAGTTGTTCATTTTTCATTCGTTTGAAAAAGCTCAAATTGGCCATCAATATTCAAATAATATTCAAACTTATTCAAACTTATCATTGATCGAGTTTTTACCCCTATCAGCTTTGTGGCTACAAATGAGTTTTATTAAATGATCTAAAATGCAATAAAAAACATTGATTTCGTTTCGACTACGTTCAGCTTAAATTTTTTTGGCTGAAATTCTACAGCTCCGAATAAAGTTCAGTTATTCACATAAACATACAATTCTTAGTCACTGAAATTGTATGAGGTAAAATACCTCGCGCCCTAAACAACTTTCTCGTAATCAAGAATCGCATCATTTTATACGAAATTAATATGACACATTCTTCACCATTGAATATACAATTAAAGACGAAATTCCATATTTTCCGTTTTCCACTATAACAACAAATTAACTCAACAGTCATATTCCTACAGGGAATAACTACAGTAAATTAAAAATAATTCCCGCTATAGGTTTTATATCAATCTTAATAAATCTTAACCCCTCTCACGCTAAAAATTTCTCCAAAAATTCTCATTCAAAAAAGTAAATGTTGACTCCTCGCCCTTTGAATATTTCACAAAATCATCTCGTTATAAACAAGTAAATGTTAACTCTTGATACGCTGAATATTCTGAAAAATTATGTCATTCTGAATAAGGAAATGGTAACCCCTCGCACGTTTAAAATTCCCACAAAATTATATCATTCTAAATCAGTAAATGTTTTCCCATACCGCGCCGAAATACAAACATTCATAAACGGCACGAAGCTCACCTACATTTACGACAGATTCTGAGCGTCCATGCGGAGCTCTGAGAGGATATAGTTCCCATCTTTTCGACCCGGAGCAGCCAATCCGACGAACCAGAAAGATTGCATATGAATGAACCGTCGAGCTAAAGCGCGTAAAAACCTATTTCTGCCACTTGAATTAAGGCAAAAACTTGCCATTGGAGACAAAGTTAACAAAGCTGCTATTCACAATAAAGAAATTTATGCTCTGCCATATACGTAATAAGAGAGAGGGCTTTTCAAATTCAAGGATTGAAAAGAGAAAGGGAGCCAAATGCTGCACTGCGCCCCGAGTTTTTCCGACGGCATTGAGGAGAGTCGCTGCAGTGTAGGTTTAGGGGCGACTGGCACGGCCCAAAAAGTCTCAGTTCTTTTTAGTTAAAAGTCGTCGGTTTATGAGCGATTATTCGATTTAACGAAGCTTTTAGGAAGGAAATCCTACTGAACAAAAATCGGTCTTAAATTAAAGACATTAAACGAGCTTAGTTAGGAAACTTGATTGCAACGTGACTACTGGCATGTTCGTTATTTAATCATACTTATGAAGCAAATGAGGTGTTCGGTATTCAAAAATAATAACGGGGAATAGTGAGAGCAACTTTTAAAATAATGACGTAATCCTAAATAAAATGGAGGTCCCTCAAATGAGAGCCTCAAGACATCAAAGTACATTCAAGCTACTCTACACATCTACGGTTTTTTATCTTAGTTTAATTTAGGTCATTAGAGTGAGCGTGATGTTGACAACAAAGGTTTCAGACTACCATGAGCAACTTAGTTCTTCTATGAAAAGCGCAGTTGGTGTTGGAGAAGTACGTCGGTCTGTACACCTTAAATTCCATCTTGATTATACAGCACTCGTATTCAAGTTTGCCAAGATTTAACTTTCTAAACAATCCATCCAGAACAATATCAGCAAGTAAAAACCTACTGAAAAGATATCTATAAATAATCATAACATTCAATTTATTTGCTAGCTGAAGAATTCACTTGAATATGAGTGCCGAATTCGTCAACAAAATGGATGCAACGATGTGCTTCCACTTTTACATCTTGACATTCCCGTACTGCAGATGTGAGGTGAACAAACCGAGGCACTAAGCCTGCACCAACGGTGCGTGTGTCTCGAGTTTCGTATTGGTTCAACTGTTATGTCCGACTTAGAATTAGAATGTCTTAAGCTACTGCCAACAAAAAAAGATATCTTTTCTCATCTTCGTCAAGCTTGAAGGTGTATCGGGGGAGCCAATTCGAAATAGTATTTTTCGCTCCGTAAGTTCAATATGTCGATTGTCCTGAAGTCAAGTAATGTAAAGCAACTTCACAAAAAATGTGTGTAGAGTTTGTCTTTTTCATAGTTAAACTGTGATTGTCGTTACACATATACCTTATGATATTTTTTATTTGTTTTTCTTTTGTGTTCAATGACTTCATGAACACAACTTAGATGAAATTCAGATGAAAACCCCATAAATTAAAAAAAATATTCCTCAGAATGACAGTTTTTAACGTTTAAAGCCAACTTTTGAAGCATAGAACGTTTAATCGTTTAATAACGATTTAATAACGCTTAATCGTTTTTTTAAATGTTTTGTTGAAATTCACTCGTTTGTGCTCTTAGTTTTAACTTTTTTTAAACATTTAATGGTTCTTGCGAAAGTATGCAACGCTGAGTGTAGAATTTTGCATGAGAAGTATGACTGTGTAGAATTTTGTGTAATCAATTAAATCGCAATATCTTTCCAATGCCATGGTATTAGGTCATTGAAATAAGCAAATTATTTTCAATCCTCAGATGGCATTTGTATCAATAGCTTGAATCAGAAAGTTAAAACGATGTTTAATCCCTGTATCTTGTTTCCTTGAACATTTACATTGATCCTTTAGTTGTATAAACGACCTTCGTAAATACCGTGTAGACTTTTTACAGTTGTAAAAAATTCTAATATGCAAAGCGGACTAGATTATCCTCTTCTGAAAGAAATTGAAAAACACTACATACATAAATCAAGGTCGTATAACGCAACAAAAAGTCTGACTCCTGTGAAAACCTAACTTTACGAAGAACTTTTTCAAAACCCCCACCGTTTCCATCGTCAAAACCCAATCGAGCGCTAATCTACGTCATTAAATAACGTTTTTCGAGTCAATGTAGCTTTATGCTATGATAATAATGCGTCATTTTTACGTTCTTCAGATCGTCCCGCGTAAGTCGTCATTCCGTCACCTACACAGTACGTCACCTACACAGTACGTCACCTACGCAGTGCGTCACGTGGTGCAACCAGCGAACGTGTAAGTGTGTGTGATTCAAGAGTTGCGTCGGAGAAGCAGCGGGAAAACGTACCACGTCTATAATTTGTTGTAGAGTAATGCCGAAGGACACCTGAACGGGGTCGCTTTCGTTAGCGACAGGTCGTTCCAAGGGGTTGTAGCTTCCGAGCAGGTCGCTCAGCAGACGCCTTTCATGCTGGCCGGCATCGGTACCTGCGAGAAAACAAAGCAAAATATCAAGCTGGTTGAATATACCAAAGCTGGTAACCTCACAAAAAGGAAAGACAGAATATACAGAGATCGCCACCTGCGGGAAAACAAGGCAAAATGCCAATCTGGTTGAATGAAACAAATCTGGCACCCTCACAAAAAGTAAAGACACAGAACACACAGAGTTTACCACCTGCAGGAAAACATAGTACAAAGTTTACCTGGCTGAATGTCAAAGCTGGTAACCTCACAAAAAGTTATCTCCTTCAAACGAAGTAAAAGCACAGAGTATGTACATACACAGAGGTCGAAATCTGCAACAAAACAAAGCCAAAACTCAACGTGGTTGAAAGCTGGTAAGCTCACAAAAAGTTATCACCTTCAAATGAAAGGTAGACACAGAGCACACAGCAATCGCAACCTATGACAAAACAAAACCATTTGTCAACCTGGTTGAACATACTAAGGGTGGCATCCTCACAGAATGCCATCTCCTTCAAATGAAGTCAAGACACAGACAATGCAGTGGTCACTTCTGAACACGTAGTGCAGGAGGAAAAGTTGGAAGTGTTTTTGTGCACCGGAATCTGGTTTGTTTCCAAAAGAATATTCTACCTGAGTTCAGATGCATTTCCCTCAAATTAGGAGTTATTTCAGCGAAGAATATAACGTATTCTTAAAACATTTTAATCCTGTTCACATCAGAATTTAATGCGTCGAAATTACAGCTTTGATTTGGAATTTGAGAATTCATTTTGTTTGTCGAATTGGTCATTAACAAAGGCTGCAAAAGGGCATTCACACAGAGCGGCTAACTGATTGTCAGCTTCACCAGACTCAAAATATTCAACTTCAGAGAGATATATTGTTTCTCATACGGTAACGCATTGAATTTAAAAAAAAATTCGTTTTTGCATGACTTGACTGGTGAATCCACCTATGTGAACTTGACTGGTGAATCCCCCAATGTGGCCTTGACTGGTGAACCCCACCCATGTGGACTTCACTGGTACGAAGTCATTCAAAGACATCCTTCCATTTTTAGTCGATGACATTCCTGGGTTTCTGATGGAAAGTGAACAAACCGAAGCATTTGACCAGCTTTGCCTGTGTCTCAAGTTCTGTATTGGTTCATCTATAGTGTTTGGCTTAACATTAGAACAGTGGTTCTTAACCTGGGGGGCGCGAACCTCCGCAGTGAAGCCTGATTTTTCCCAGTAATGCTTTCGACAAAAGAGTGAACTTTCACTATTGAACATGTTTGAGGACCTATGTGCAATATTCTTTTTTGTAAACTTTTATTCACCAGTCCATCTGCACACAATTTTCCTTGCCAATTCTTAAATGGGCAGTGGGAGTAAAAAGATTAAGAACCACTGCATATGATATTCATGTCGTCATGTAATTAGATTATTTTAAAATATCCATTTCCTTTTAAAAACAGTTTGTTGCTTGCCTGTTCGTCGTCTTACTTGGTATGTCCTTCCCAACTCCTACACTCTAATCTGAATTCGCAAGCACTCGATAACGAATCCGAACTTACAGTATTATAGTTTTTGATCAAAATAAATGCGAGGTAATTTCTATGTACACCAATCTTGTTCCAACACAAAAGTTGAGAAGTTGCAAAATGGGACACCTATTTTGAGCCGCTAAAATTATTAATAACACAGTAATTTAAGAAACAATGATAGGTTTAACTCAAAAGAAACTCTCATTTTGATGCCAGGATAAGCAGTTTATTCGGTAAAATTTGCTTGAATCCTTTAAATTTGTCACGATTAACATCAACGAACCCTCTGATTATTTAAGGAGATTAAAACCTTCTGATTTCGTTTGTTGTCTGATTATTTTTTGAGACAGTGAGCTTCATCACTTACGACATTTTTGTTGCATATTTAGGATACCATTTCTAGTACCACAATTCACGTAACGGTGATTAGGCTCTGATGAGGAGATCTGAAGCACATGAATGGGATCTTACTGCTTTAAAGGAAGAGTTCCAGTGTGGTCGGGAGTCTTAATGAGCATCTAATGGGACCCACTCTCAGATGATGATGATGGATTTCCATTGGGCCTGCATCACTTCTCTGAAGCGATGAAATACTGCACGCTTCAGTCGTGGTTCAGTTATGTGGCCATGCTTCACTTCTCTGAAGCATTGAAGGACTGCACGCTTCAGCCTGGTTCAGTTTTGTGGCCGTGTATCAAGGCTCAAAATTGTGACCGGAGATATCGCTCTGAATGATGAACTATATCTTGCTATACGGACCTCCGCTTGTGCGCAAATGAACGAGTATATTGATGAAAATTTATTAAAAAAATAGTCCTAAGATGTAATTTTACAGATGTAATTCCGATTTTGGATTCATCAATTCAAATGGATACGGTATAGAAAAACTGATAGAACGTGATGAAGAATGTGCTATAATTGTAATACTCTAATTGAATGTACTTTAATTCTTTTTGGCGAACGTTCCTCCACTTTTCTATTTCACCAAGCGAACAAAAAATCAATCTTTACGTATGTCATTTTCTATCAACACATCGGAATTCAAAGGTAGAAATCAACGTTGAACTTCTACGTTAATATTCTCGACATAAACCTCAAAATTTTCGTACTTTGGTCAATAGACTATGCATTTATCATGCGAAGAAAGCAGTTTTGGAGTAAAAGACCACAGGCGTTCGCTGATAACTCATCTCCAGCCTCGGTCTTTTTTGAATAGAAAGTTAAGGCATATTTTGGACAACTTCTTCGAGCTAGATATTGCATTGCCGAGCTACTTTTTGGTGAGGAATCTTGGGAAGTTGCAGTAGCAGTTTTTGAAATAGCAGTTGTTGCAGGAGCAATTGCTATAGTAGCAGTTTTTTCAGTAGCAGTTATTACAGCAGAAGTTGTTGGGGTAGAAGTTTTGCGGTAGCTGTTATTGCAGTAGCAGTTGTTGCAGTAACAGTTGCTTCAAGAAAAGTTGTTTCAGTAGCAGTTATTACAGTAGAAGTTGTTGCGGTAGAAGTACTGTAGTAGCTGTTGTTGCAATAGCAATTGTTGCTGTAATAGTTGCTTCAAGAATAGTTGTTGCAGTAGCAGTTACTACAGTAGCTGTAGTTGAAAGAGCAGTTGTTACGGCAGTAGTCATTACAGTATTCGTGCTTCCCAGCAGTGTTACAACGACTTCTTATCGCCTAATATTTTTTGCAGCAGAATTTGCAGGAAAAGTGTCACCTACATCATTGTGTCTACATTAAGCAACCGTAAAAAACATTACATTTAAAAAGCATCACGACATCACTATCACACCACCACCCCACCACCACACCACCACACCACCACCACCATCGTCACCACCACCAGCACCGCACGACGCATGCCCAGCGCAGCGAAGAGCTTAAAGATGAAACACCGTAGCGCCTACCGCGCCCTGGTGGTGTTGTGGTGGTGTTGGTGTTGTGTTGGTGTTATGGTGGTGTTGTGGTAGTGTTGTGGTGGTGTCGGTGTTGTGTTGGTGTTGTGTTGGTGTTGTGTTGGTGTTGTGTTGGTGTTGTGTTGGTGTTACGGTGGTGTTGTGGTTGTGTTATAGTAGTGCAATGGTGGTGTTGTGGTGTTGTGGTGGTGTGGTGTTGTGGTGGTGTGGCGTTGTAGTGTTGAGGTAGTGTTGTGTTCTGGTGTTGTGGTGTTATTCATCACAATGTAAAGGAATTCAAAAGTTCAAAGTTCAAAGAGAAATGGTTTCAACAGAGGCAATAACAGATCATATTCGCCTGAGTTAAGGGCAAATGGTATTCAACAGAGGCAGTGACTGGCTGTATTCAACAGAGGCAGTGACGCGGTATTCAACAGAGGCAGTGACTGGTGGTATTCAACAGAGGCAGTGACGCGGTATTCAACAGAGGCAGGGACTGGTGGTATTCAACAGAGGCAGTGACCTGGTATTCAACAGAGGCAGTGACTGGTGGTATTCAACAGAGGCAATGACGTGGTATTCAACAGAGGCAGTGACGCGGTATTCAACAGAGGCAGTGACTGGTGGTATTCAACAGAGGCAGTGACGTGGTATTCAACAGAGGCAGTGACGTGGTATTCAACAGAGGTAACTCCTGCCAATGTCAGGCTTGCATCAGTAAGACAAGCGTTAATGAGTGCCGAGAGCTCTGGTTCAAAATCACCAACGGAAAAGCCATCTTCATCGCGCTGCAATGTTAGAAAACATTCTGATTCTTTTCATTGAAAAACAATAGATTCAAACTTTTTTAAGATATATTAAAATGAGTTAAAACCAAAGTAAGAAAATTTTTCAAACCTCTTTAACATATATTAAAATATGGAAAAGCAAAGTGCCTAAGTGACTCAAACCTCTTTTAGATATAGCAAAATATGTTTAGAAGTAAAGTGCTTGAGTGATTCAAACCTCTTTAAGATATAGCAAAATATGTTATTAGCAAAGTGCCTAAGTGATTCAAACCTCTTTAAGATATAGCAAAATATGTTATTAGCAAAGTGCCTAAGTTCATGGCTGGGAACGAGAGGGAAAGAATAAAAATAGGAGTTTTGATGAGAGTTAAGTATCAGTGTTCTTGTAAAGACGATGAATGTTGAAGTTATTTTCATGGTAATGTTTTGTCGCGGCTGCTGTAATATTGAAGATGAATATTGATATAGTTTTTAAGATGATGAAAGTATGACGCTGTTGTATTAAGGAGGAAGACTAATGACGTTATATTTTGATGAAAATTTATTTCGTACCGCAATTGAAGAGATATAGCTGAAATAATTCTGGAAATTATGCAAAAATAACAACTTTTGCTCTAGAGAACGATCAAAATTATCAAAATAACTGTGAAAATTTTTCAAAATGACTATTATGGCTCTAGAAAACGAAAAATAAAAAATGGCAAAATGCCTATCATAACATGGCAAAATAACCATGACAACTTTGAAAATCAGTGGGACGTCGCTGATAAATTGCATGCAATTCATCAGCGCTGCTTAAGAGAAAAAGAAAAGTCGATAAAGCCTGTTTATGGGATTGATTGGAGGTTGTCACTTTCAGGAGGATTTTTGGGGATTTGAAAAGTCTATAGAAAGAAAAATGATTGCGAGAACGGCGAGTGTGAGAGTGGAAGTCCGTAAAAAGAGATGATTATGGAATCAGCGATTGCGAGAGTGGAAGTTTGTAAAAAAACATGTTAGTGACGACAAAGATTGGGAAATGAAAGTTTGTAAAAAGAGACAATTGAGAAAAGGAGGAATGTAAAATTTATAATTTGCTGGAAGAGAGCGATCTATGAGAGCTTCTTTTCTATGTATATGTCATTTTGATGCTCTACCAACGCAATTTCAAGAATTTTGGTGCTGTTCAAGATTACAGTGAGATTCTCAACTAGAATAGGGAACTAACGAACTGTTAATGGAATTAATGCAACTAAAAAGCAAAAAATGAAAAATTAAATTCGATAGATGAAACATAAATTCGAAAAATTCATAATACAACTGAAAGTAACTGAAACGTGAACGCTAAAATTCGTAGACTTTTTTAAATGGCCGTAAAAATGCGGTACACTATGTGATGTTTGTAATGCGACTTGAGTCTACGGACTTTAGTGTTCATGTTTAAGTAACTTTCAGTTCATATTTTTATTTAATTTTATCATTCGAATTAATTTGTTCTCTCTCCAAATCTTAGTTGCATTAATTAAACTATCAATTCATCAGTTTCCTACTCTAATTGAGAATTTTGCAGTTAAAATACGCTTCGCTTCTGAATAGCAAGGGAGGTAATTCATTTATCAAGCAAAGGAGATTGATGAATCAAAATCAATTTCTACTGACATCAAAAAACACTAAGATCAGATTGTTCAGCATGATAAGCGACATCTTGTTTAAATTATTAAGTTAACTTTTGTTGCTCACCAACTTCTTGCTAGTGTAAAACATTGTCAGTAAAAAGTTTTGTTATTTATTTTTTTTTTATTTTAATTGCCCAAGCTATAATTCCTTATTCAAATTATTATTAGAGTTTAACACAAATATAATGGAAATTAATCACTTTACCAGAATTGCAAGCAATAGACATATTGAACAGATTCTATTCTAAAAACTTTTTCTCAATTGAATTTAATTAATATTTCTCCCCAATAAAAAATAACTTAATTAATTAGAGAGGGTGATTTCATCAATATTAAAATTATCGAGTACTATTTTAATTAGCCAGCAAGAGTAGAGTTACATTGGGACTGTAGGACATGACTTCGAGGCTGTGTGCCCGTGGCTGAACTTTTACCTGAACATTTGACGGTAATCCTTATCCAAAATTTGATACGAGCCTTAGCAGTCATTTCAATTCGCATTGTAGTATTAATTCGAATACGCATGGTAAAATCAATTTATTGTAGTATTAATTCGAATACGCATGGTAGAATTAATTTATTGTAGTATTAATTCGAATACGCATGGTAAAATCAATTTATTGTAGTATTAATTCGAATACGCATGGTAAAATCAATTTATTGTAGTATTAATTCGAATACGCATGGTAAAATCAATTTATTGTAGTATTAATTCGAATACGCATGGTAAAATCAATTTATTGTAGAATTAATTCGAATACGCATGGTAAAATCAATTTGAATACACGTCGCAATATCAATTTGAATGCGCGTCGTAATGTTAATTTGAATATCCAATCGCAATATTAACTTGAATACGCATCGCAATATTAATTTTAAAACTAGTCCTGATTTGAATATTGTAACGAGTGTTGCAGAAATTTGCCAGTGAATAAAAAAATTCGCGAATTGTTTTATTGCCTTAGAAGTTTTTGATGCGGGTCAAGTGATGACATGAATTTTGACGTAAGACGTTGTATACGTTTTGACCATAAAAGTAATTCCGTGAATTTTTATTTTATATGAAATTCAAAATAACCCTAGACGTGAATTTCACGCGCCTCTTGCCGAATGAATGACATAGTGCGCACCAATCCTGAATCGTCCTTCTCTTTTTGCAATTTTATTAAAGAGATAAATGTCGTCAGAATTTTGGGGAGTGAGAATTTCAAACGCAAAAAGGTAATGATACTGAGTTCTAATGCGTAAAAAAATATTTCAAAGTTTTAATGCTTGATACTTCCTATTGTCTTCACTTGATGCTTCACATTGGAGACTCAAAACTCAAGTTAAAATCTATTTTTTTCAAATTCAAAAACGAAGAATTTGTCCACACTCGAACTTTCACCGTTATATCGATCACATTTTTCACTTAACACCGAGACAATTTTTCGCATTGTGGATATATAAGTATAAGCCAGGGTGCGCAAATTTATTTATACCAAAGATACTTCTTAAAATAATGCACAAAGAAAATTACATATTAGTTATTGATTTAATTCTCCCCACCACGTGGAAAAGGGGAAAAAATTAGGGAAACTATTTTCATAATCCGCCGCGGATGAGAAACTCTCGGACAGAATGTCAGCTTATCTGCTCCCAGAGACTTCAACTCGAGCTCCAAAAACATTTCGAAAGGAAAGGCAAAATCAGAACGAGCAAAGATTTTTTTAATACTAAAAAAAGCAATTGTACAAAATACAAACAACTCAAATTTTGTCTAAATTAAATTCTAACATTAATACAGCTGCAAATGCTGATGAATTTTTAATGCTAGGTACAAATAATGTTCTTTCATAGAAATCGGATAACAATTATTTTCATTTGGTTAACAATCATACAGCAGCAAACGCTGATGAATTTCGGTTGCAAAGTCCAGTTAATTTTCTTTTATAGAAATCGGTTAAAAATTGTATTCATTTGGTTAACAATCATACATAAAAATGGTTCATCATCATCCTTTAAACTTTTCAACAATCTCTACCTCAATCGGTGAAACCTCAATAAATAATCGAATTAATTAATAAATCACCGGTTAAAAATCTAATTTCAATTTATTAGCCAAAGTTAGTACCTTTTATCTAATTAAATCATTTTAAAGAATCAACTAACAATAATTCGGTCATTCGATTAAAATTAGAACCACCAATCAACCAAAACACTGTCAAAATGCGACTAAAACTGTGTCAATCTATCTACTTAAACAAAGTTAAAGGTCAGTTTAAGGTCTCTTGAAATTATACGGTTTGTTCTTCTAAAATCTCACCATTGGTAAGCTATAATAACGTTAAATATTCAACAAAATTTATTTTAATGACTACCATTCTAATTTTTGTAGGTCAAATAATGGCCCACCGACCAGCCGCCTGATCAAATGATTGAGAGTAAAAAAATGTGCAAAATTGGAACCGCAAAAACAGCTGCAACAAACATAAGAACAGCTGCTGCCCAACTAAACAGAACTGCAACTAACTGTAGAGAGCCTACAACCAACACAAGAACAGCTGCAACCAACACAAGAACAGCTGCAACCAACACAAGAACAGCTACAACCAACACATGAACAGCTGCAACCAACACAAGAACAGTTGTAACCAACACAAGAACAGCTGCAACCAACACATGAACAGCTGTAACCAACGCAAGAATGGTTGAAACTACACAAATAGAGCTGAAACCAGTTTTATTTCTTCAACCATCGTTTCACGTAATGACATTTACGACACTTCGATGCACATATCATGCAAGATCTTTCAACTTTCCTTAACGAATTTTGAACAAGATGACCGTGTGATCTAGACTGCCAGTGATTTTGAATTCATCCGAATATTTAAAGTTTATGAATTCACCATTTCTTTGTACTTTGTTCTCTAAAGTTCCATTGAGTGCAGAAGTTCAAACACATACCTGAGTTAAAAACCTGTGGTTTTGACCCCATTGTGATTATCTTGTAATGCTTATCCATTTCCGTTTTGAAACACTAAACTATTTTATAAACTACTATGTGCATAAAAACTAATCATTTCCTGCAGACGAGGCTGCATTCGGAACTTTTTGGCAATTGCTCCAGCCTCAACTAACTCCATCAACATTCTGAATTGGTAAACGTAACTTTTGAGCGCAGGTGTGCAGAAATTTACCGGAAGGAAGGGAAATTGAAATAATTTTCAGGGTAATTAGAGGCCTTCAGGGAGGGTGAAGCACACGCGTTTTCTTCAGAGAAAGAGAAGGCTGCACCAACGCCATCGACATATCATCTTTAAAACTGCTCATAACTCTCAAAACGCTCTCCACCCCTTCTCTCTTCCTTCTCTCTTTGCCTCCGTCCTCATTCGCGACGCTCTTTCTCTTACGACCAAGAAAGTTTCTCCCTCTAACTTCCTGAAATATTTGTCGTAATTTTTAAAATCATTTTCTATAATTTGTTTGTAAATACTAGGGAGAGTAGCTCAAAAAAAATTTTATTTGCATTTTCTAACATAAAACCGAAGAATTGACGTATGATCATAGATATGTTGATTGAGACACCTTTAGAAAATACAAGAAATGTTTCACAACTATTCCACTGCAAATCGAAAAATGAATTGCATTTTACTCGATACCTTCAGTATTACCAGGTGAGGAAAATATACTAGATTTTGCTAATCAAGACACTCATATGTCATTCTACTAACTTCTAAAATGTTTAATCGTTTTAGTGGTAAAATAATAAGGTATCTTTACCCTTATTGCTGCACTGAAAAAGGCGTAGTCTTATGATGAGTAGCACGACCGAGCTCAATGAAACATCGAAGTATTTGCCAAATTTGTGAAGCAAGTTGAAATTTCAAAACTATTGCAGAGAATCCTGAGAGCTAATCTTTTGTTCAAAGTTGCTGCGCTAGGCGACGAAACTTGAAAAGTTTCAGTAAAACAAGAGTTTAATTACCTTTTGAAATTCGTGAAGGCATCCACCGTCAAGTTTATACGCTGACTTGCTCAGATCTTGAAAGCCAATTAAAATTGATTTCAGTAATTCTTCAGAGCCTCGGAAATAGATGGAAAATAATACAAAGAGTCAATAAAACAATGTTGCTCTATACTGTTCGATGAAGATTGACATCCGAAGGTTTTTAGGTTCTTATTCTGAGGATTCTCATCAAGCATTATGCTCGAGGCAAAATAGTTACACCCTTCCTCCATTGTTTTGGGAAAGTATTTTTCGTATTTTGTTTCGAACTTACAGAACAAAATTCATTACATAGGCCAATTGGTATTCAGAAGACCATTGTACGTAAATTTGGATACTCTTCGATTGTTCTTCAGAGTCCCGAACAACATTGCTCAATAAATTCAAAGGTGTTAGAATCAACAATGCCTATCACGTAAAATATTGGTCATTTTGATCGATTTTTACTCGGAAATGGACACCAAGTATTATATTAAAAGGAATACACCAAAATTTCATCTGGATTTGATTGAGATGAACTGTAAAAAAAAAACGACAGTTGAACTGTAAAAAAAAAAAAAAAAAACTGTCGTTGTGGATTTGAATCAGTGTAAGTCTGTGTAAATTACAATGAATACTTAGTTTTTTAAAGTATGATTGAGTGTTTAAATTATATAAATTGCAAAAAATTATTAGTTTTTCAGATTTCTTTGGAGATTGGAAATATTATGACATGGAAAATTATTAAAAAACACCTACTTTTCTGATGTGTCACATAAATGAATTGCATAAATTGTGTAGAATTCTCAGGTTTATGATACGATTTAGAATTTGAATTAGTTTCAATATTATAAAGAGAACTTAAGGAGACACTAAAAATTGTAAAGGGAACCTATTTCTCTGAGTTGACCTTAAATGTTTCCTGCCAAATACGTCACTGTTCTTCGGAAGAGCACAAAACACTCCGTCTCTAATATATTCATCCGAACTGACAAATTCACGCATTCGATAGAAAGCTGGTACGTTTGCAGATTGCACATAGATATGTAAATATATTTGTATATAAAGAAAATATTATGCTGTTACAAATCATGTATATACAATATGTTTATCATGCATGTATTCATTTTATGTATTTCGGTTGCATTATACGTAGTAGTTTTAGGTTTAAAATACTTAAGCAAATAAAGTAAAGTTGAAAAACCACTGTTTTACGTTTGGTTAAAGATTTTACAAAACTACTCCTTGCGGAACTATGTCCCAATTGCAAAATTATCTTTTTAATTTCTCTTGGGTACTATTTTTTATGGTTGATATAGACGTCTTTCTTTCCCCATGTACGATACCTGCTAAGCCAAATTTTCAGATTTAAAATTTTCTATTAATTTCAATTATATCATTATTAAATAGACAACATTTGTACCTATATTTATTTTCTCATAAACATTACCATTTAAGAAACATTACGAAGGTCAAGTCCAAATTCTTCAAACAGTTTTCAAACCCTCCACTAAATATCGCCCAAAAGGATAACATTTTTTAACATGTCGGCCGAGTTATGCGTGATATTTGCATTCGAAAAACCGGCACCGAATTTTGCAGCAAGCCCTCGTCCCTCGTTGATCCTGCATCCCAGCCAGCCAGCCGCCGCAGAAGAAGCATTTGGAGTTGCCCTCTCATCAAATTTGCAGTAATTGCTTGCTCTATTCCATCACAGCCGGGACCGCGGAATCTCTAAAGGCTACTTACGGTCACTCAGGTTAATAAGAAGCCCGAGCTGCCCGCTTCCAAGCCTGTACTGAAGTTCGGAAGCAAGTTGCCGGAATTTTAGGATCGTCCGTTAAGTTGTGGAGGCGCTCCTGCCTCGATATCACGAGCCACTTCGCTTCAGCATCCCAATGAACGTCGTATAATTTTAAGCCTCCTCGGCAGTAAATTCTTACGCATTAACGTTCAAATTGAAATTGAAAGGAAAAACGACTGGGCTTGCCAAGTGGAGCGTTAATGCGTCATTACTGAGCTTAGAGATGTTCGTGTTTTTTTAGATGTCTTTTCGTTTAAAATGTTGTCGTTTTAGGGTGAATTTTTCTCCATTGGGGGTGTTTCAAATACGATCTTGCCAACGCTTGAATTAGAAGAAAGTATTGCCGATATTTTATGTGTAAAATTGTGGTTGAAATACTTTTTTTAAATCCTTTCGCTTATATTTTTTTAGAAATATGCTCAACGTTAATTTAGTTTGAGTTTCATAAGCGAAAATTGGGCTTTGGATTTAAAACACTAACGTAATGTATCTTCATCTGGAAACAAGATCACACTATTTTATACTTTTTATTGAAATTCTAGTTCGTGCTGTAAACACCACAAATTACTGTTACTCCCCAAGATTTTTTGTCAAAATTAACTACAATAAATAACAACTAAAATGACTCCATCAGAAAATTCATGTGATTCATCAAATGTTTAATATCAAACAAAACTAGGCCTTTCTCAGCAAAACCAAAATACGTTTTTAAATAAATTACGACATAAGCCGCTCTTCACGGACACCACCAATTAAAAATTCATTCAGGCCTGTTTCGAAACGTGGCAACGACAACCCGCAGATTTCATTCACAGCCCCGCTGCAGCGCGACCATGTTCACGAAATATTCAAACAGACGAGGCTCAAAGAGAAGGGTGCAAGCCTGAAGAGAGGCACTGCCGTTCTCTGCTGCCGCTGCCCAGTGCAACAGTCAAGATGCTTTGAATAAATGAACGAGGTTCCCCTTATGCGGATGTCGCAGTGCTGCCGGTCCTGCTGCAGCTACTGCTCGGGGAGATGACATGGCTTTTACTGCTTCTATTTTGGTGCAGTGCGTAGATAAGGAAGTTGGGCACTGGTGTTCATGAAAGTTATTAGGTAGAATATGAGTAATAATAAAAATAATATGGAAATGAGTAGTTAAATGAGTAATTACAATGATGAGTAATAATATGAATATGAGTTTTAATAAAGAAAATTTGGATTACTTTCTGGTAGAAAACAGAATTTACACTCTCAATTTCATGATGTGAGCTAGAGATTAATCACTCTGCTCCCTGTAGTAATTATTAGTAGTAATTTTACACGCCGATTTGCCTGTACTCGAGTTCCAGGTGTATGATAATGATTACACCTTCATAAAATCTTCAAAAACGATTCTGCAAAGCCCTTAAAATATAAAACTTAAAGCTACTAATAAAAAGTATTTTTTTTGGCGGACATGATCAGTTTGAATGCTAGCTGACTTCCAAGTATCATGAGTTTGGGTCGAAAGAATTCAGTCAGCAAAAGCTCTATTGAAATGCATTTCTAATAAATACAATGCAAATGAGATTACTCATATACAATGCTGGAGTTAGAATACGGAAGAAAGTTGAACATTTGCTGAGCCAACTTCCCTAGACTATCCTAATAAAACTAAAATTGACGACATAAGGTGCCTACGGTATCTAAGAAAACTGCTGTGGACAAAACTAAGTTGTCTACGGTATCTAATAAAACTATTTCAGACAAAACTAAATTGTCTACGGTATCTAACTTAACTAGAATTAAAAATGCTGACTACAGTCTCTAAGAAAATGCTACGGACAAAACTAAGTTGTCTAGAAAACCGCAATGGACAAAAAAGTTGACAACTGAATCTTATAAAACTGCTAGGTGCGGAAAAAAATATCCATGGTTATCTAATTTGATGCACCATTACCACGCAAATTTTGAAGGCACTAACTAAATAGAATGTTGAGATGATATCAGGAGGAAAATAAAAAAATGCTATCCAACAGAAAGTAATTGCAGTATTTTTTTTACTGAAAAATAGGTAAACTAGAGCTCAATGCACGATTGGGTACTGTTGATTTTGTTATAAAAGTTTTGGAAAAATTGATTGCCCCAGTTTTTATTCAAAAGACCATTGGACCATAGACCATAGGTGAGGTGTAAGAGGCTTGAAAAATAGTTCGCTAAGAAAAAAAGAAAAACTTAGTACATATAAAGAAGCATTTTCGTAAATCCGACAACGAAATTAACCACAAGAATTTTGGAACGATGGAAGTTTCATTAAAACGTTATTAGATTTATGGAAAGTGCTAAACTCAAATGAGGTAATAAATCTAGACGATAATTACAAAAAAATATAGTCTTCCATGTTCTGAAATTCAATTTGAATTACCCTTATAAATTACATTCCGACTTAAAAATCAGGTCGCTCACGATTCATGAAATTACGTTCGCAGAAATTCTTGAGAAGAACGCAGTAAAATTTAGGCGAAAGTTTTGGAAATTTGCCTCTGCGTGCATGTGTTAGAAGAAAATGTCATCCACGAAAACAATCATACTGATGAAACGAAAGTGCTGCCTCCAGCCGCGCGAAATTTGTCCCCAATCGGCCGTATTTGTAGGGAATGGGTCAGCTCTTAACGCTCTCAGAGAAATGGATCTCTAAGAAAATGGGTCAGTTCTTGCTGCTCTCAGAGAAATGGATCTCTAAGAAAATGGGTCAGTTCTTGCTGCTCTCAGAGAAATGGATCTCCAAGAAAATGGGTCAGCTCTTGCTGCTCCCAGAGAAGTGGATTTCTAAGGAAATGGGTCAGTTTTGACTGCTCTCAGAGAAATGGATCTCTAAGAAAATGGGTCACCTCTTGCTGCTCTCAGAGAAATGGATCTCTAAGAAAATGGGTCAATTCTTGCTGCTCTCAGAGAAATGGAAATGGAAGATATTCGTCAAAATCGCGGAAGATGTTGCTAATTGTTAAAATTTGATACACTTTTTCATAACATACTTATTGTACAAGCAGGGCTTTAAGTTTTCAAACTTTTTAATTATTGTTTCATCTTGAAACTTGATGTGAGTGAACCAACAAGCCTTGAAAATCAAGGGTTTTTACTAAATTGCACATCTATGTTCTCGAAATTCCATTTTTATTAATTTGAAGTTTTTTTTTGAGCAGAGCCCAACGTTGAAATTTTCTTAACCTACGTACGTAAAATGAGAACTAAAATATCATTTCTATCTTATATGCTTGCACTACGCACATAACACACAATGCATATGATTTAATGTTTTAGATATCAACCTAAATTCAACACCCGTAATACCACAAATTTCCGTGGAGCTATAAAGCGTTAGGTTCCTGGTTCGCACAACAATTCCAGGAATCATTCCATTAAAGGCACCAAATGGGGTGTAAAACTCATGCCTTCATATCGCGTCGAGCAGGCCACGGCAAAAGAAGGCAGTCGTCCGTCAAACTGAATTCCCGCCTCTCGAGCGTTTGCACGAGCTCTGCCAAACCCAGCACTAGCTCTGGGAGCGTCGACGTGAATGTGTGCAAATTGCGTGATGCTTTCCTATAAAGAGAAGATATTGTTCAACACGCCGACTAGTTTACCACTTTAAAGGAGTATTTACACACACGAGATCATGAGATATTCGTGTAAAGAAAATTTCACTCGAAACTCTAGGCAACATCCCAAACAAAAAATGCAAAAAAATATCATTTTTTCAATGCATCAGAAGATTACGACGACTCGATTGTTGTTCCAGAATTTGACTTAGTCCTACCAGTTGAAAAAGTTGTGGGAACTCAAGTAAGTTTTTTTTAACTTTCTTCACTCTATATTGAACTCCAATGTATTTCTCTAATGATTGATTTCAAATCCATTAAAAGTTTATTCAATTTTCATCACCCTGTAGCATATTTCATTGTTTTTCGAAATTATTTCACGTCCATCGTAAGTTTGTACAATTTTTTCCCTATTGTATTCATCAATGTATTTTCCTAATTTTTGCACGTCCATCATTTACGCAACACTCAGATATTGTTTAAATGACCATCTTTAAAACTTACGGATAGCGGCTACCACATCTGGTATTCTTCAATGCGATTACCTTCTGATGCAAAATTAAAGCAGTTGATTAAAATAAATTCAAGTTTCACAGAAAACGCTGCCGCTTGACGGCTTAAAGTTGTCACATTCACATCCAGAAACCGTAATAATTGCCAACCAGAATGCCAGGAGTTCTGTCAGCTCATCTGTTTTCAAAACTTTTAACCCATGTAGAATCATTAGGTCTGTATTTTGTTACCATGGGACGTCTTAAATGGTTGACTTTCATCAACGATTAACTGACATTAAAATCAAAATGCTTGCATTGAAGTTAACTTAAAAAAACTCCTGAGATTGCCGTCCTGTAAAATTTTCTACCGAAAACTAATTTTGAAATAAAAATGCCTGCATTAACCTCGATTAAGCGACCGCCTGAGATAGCAGTCCTTTAAGAAATTTATGCAAAATATGAATTTGCCCCCGAAAACATTTTTCAAAATTCAGTAATCAAATTCAGTAATTGTCAAAATTCAAAATTCAGCAATCAAATTTTACTCAAAATTCAGTAATTGACCTATACCAAGCTGCTGCCTGAGATTGCGGTCCAGTAATTACTGCAGTAAGTGAGCTCCAATCATCAATCGTGAAACTTCCAGCAACGTCCATAAATTAAGTAGACTTCTGGCGACGGCAGCAGCAAACATCACCGTGATGAACGCGGCGCCGAGAGGGTCTATCTCTGATGTATTTCTGAGCACGATCAAATAGTGATTGAGTGGGATCATTCTCTGAGGTTTCGAGCTGCTCTGAATGTCTATGTTTTTATGAAGAAATTTCATTTTTTGATGAAGTTTTATAATGCTCAATTTTACAATGAGATAATTAGTAAGTTCTACCACTGTTTTATACGGAAGTGATTTCGATTCTAAGTTCCACCGTTCTGTTATTTTTAATTCATTCCGATAGCAAGTTGTTCTCAAATATAACAATAATCGGATCATATATAAGAATAACATCTCCCTTCTGTTTGCCGATACTGTAATATTCTTACCTAATGATTTCCTAAACATTTCGCAATTCGTTATGTGAGAAAAACCCAAAAATTTCCGGGTAATCGGTTTTTAATTGTTAGAATTCCCGCGTCCAATTTCGTAACCTAATAAACCAGTAGATGACTCGTACATTGCAGCATTAGTGCACGTGTGGGCGACTCGTACATTGCAGCATTAGTGCACGTGTGGGCGACTCTGACATCGCAGCATCAGTGCACGTGTGGGCAACCCGTACATTGCAGCATTAGTGCACGTGTGGGCGACCCGTACATTGCAGCATTAGTGCACGTGTGGGCGACTCGTACATTGCAGCATTAGTGCACGTGTGGGCGACTCGTACATTGCAGCATTAGTGCACGTGTGGGCAACCCGTACATTGCAGCATTAGTGCACGTGTGGGCGACTCGGACATTGCAGCATTATTGCACGTGTGGGCGAGTCATGCATTACAGCATTTTCACCTGACAGCACTTGCGTCTCTAAATCAGCTTACACCGACCGAAGTAGTTCGCACTTCCGTAGACTTCGATTCTAAATTGAGCCAGGCGATATCTTGTACTTAACGTCAAGTTCTGTCGGCACAATTCCGAGCAAAATGTATAATATTTAACGCGCGTCAGTGCACTCTGTGTTTTACGCCAAGTTCTATACGTACCATACCGTGCATTATTGTGCTAAATTAATATATTCTGTGCTGTACCCCAAGTTTTATCAGTACCATACCTTGCGATTCTTCATACATACGAAAGTGCCGTATTCTACTGTGGATCATATTGCCTAATATACCAATTGCCTGATTTCAGTGAGAGTGCTGGATCATACGTCATGCCACACTTCATATCCAAGATTTATGGGATATATTCTGGATGATATCGTACGACTCTTCACGCTCGGGCGGATGCATATTCCGCTTCTTGTCGTGTAACGCAGATAGGGTAAATCTAACCTTACTGAGAGAAATTTCCATACCCAATTACAGCGCACGTAAAATTAGGCGCTAAAAAGTGATGCTGAAAAGTGAACTAGCAATCGTGCTCAAATGTAAAACTAACACCGAGAACATAAACATTGTAGGTACAAAAAATGGAAATTTTGGTTTAGTGAATAAGTAAAATTTTGATGCCCCTAGCTGAAATACTGCGTTTGTGAAGAGTCTCTGAAGAATGACTACCAACACTGAAATTGGAACACGGTGTTGACACAGGGATTACTGCGCTTGGGTGCCATTTGAACATATTTAACTCTCAAAAAAATTGAAAAATATTCAAACGAACAAATCTTTCATCGCTTTCACGAGTCATTTTGAAATTTCATTGTATTTTAACCTTAAAGCAACTACAACCAACCTTAAAACACTCTTGTTCCGCTTATTACTGAAACTGTGATTAACCGCAATCGTAAATCAGTCACAAGTAAATGTTGATATTTCTAAAAATCACTGACCAGCTTCGAAAAAGATTTTCTTTCAACTTTTTGCGTCTGTGCTCAACCACGCCGAGCAACTCCAGGGTTTTCGTCGTGAATATTAACGACCTGCAATCTGGGGCTGGGAGGAATTTTGCCCGCAACACTGACAACAAAATGCATGCAAAAGCATTTTCTTCCGCCTGTCGGCACATGGCAGACCAGCGGTGGAGCTTTCTAACACGGACTGGCTTTGTTCCGAGACCTGAACTGGTTTTGTTCCCTGGCTTGGACTGGCTTCGTTCCGAGACCTGAACTGGTTTTGTTCCCTGGCTTGGACTGGCTTTGTTCGAAGACATGAACTAGTTTTGTTCCCTGACTTGCACTGGTTTTGTTTCCTGACTTGAACCAGTTTTATTTTTACGTTTGGACAAGTTTAGCAAACTGAGACCAGATTTACACCAAAGAGCCTTTTTTTCTTGATTTTGGCATGTCCATTCTACCTTTAGGTTCACGATATCGAATTTCCATCCCATGATGTTGATGCATTCATTTTATAATTTTTCTATCACTACACTGTACTTCTGTCATTTTAAATACAACATTACGTTTCATAATACTCGCAACATTATTTTCTCCTTCTTTTTCTTCATCTTCACTTTCTTCGCCTTTGAGATGAAGTAATAGTTTCAAAACCTTTCCAAGGGCTCCAACCAAGGAAGTTATCGCCCTTGTACTGCTACAATCGCCCCCTAATTTGCTGAAATATTTATTTTTACCGGGAATCTCCTTTTCAGTTCCAGGTAACGTTATTATTTCAACTTAAAAGGGGTGCGCGTTTCAATATGCGTGAGCAATAAGTTAAGAAATTCAGTTCAACTTAAAAGAGCTACGCTGTTCAGCTATTCTGTTCTTTCGTTCATTCTTAAATGTTGTATCTATTTTCAGTTCGAACATGCTTTGTTCAGTGGTAAGGGAGAGGAGTTAAAAATTCGTGGAAACGACAAACTGAAACCTTTAAATGTCAAAGTCCAATGCGAACAAAATTACCACGCGGTATAAGAGAAAATTTTGAGCTCTTCAAACGAATGGCAAATGACAAAATTTCGCGCCCCGAAAACGAATGACAAATGATAAAATTTTGCATCCTGCAAACGAATGACAAAGGACAAAATTTCGCACCCCGAAAACGAATGACAAATGATAAAATTTCGCATCCTGCAAACGAATGACAAAAAACAAAATTTCGCACCCCGAAAACGAATGACAGATGATACAATTTAGCGCTCCTCAAACCAAAGACTAATTAAAATTCAATACGACATGTGTCCGGTGCAAGATCGCTCACGCAGTTCACTGCTATATTTTATCATCACCGAATTTTACGATGAGTGATTTTTGTAGATTGCAATTCGTGAATATTGTAACTATCGAATCTTACAATTAACAAATTGTGCTATCGGTGAATTTTACGATGAGGAAATTTTCTAGTTGGCGAATTTTAAATTAGCAAATTTGTAATTAGCGAACTTTTAAATCACCAAATTTTTTACAATTAGCGTAGCAGTACGTCAATTTTAATAATTTAGGAAATTCTCTTATTTTTTCAGTTCGCATATACCATACACACCTAAATAATGATGACACTGATTCTTCACCGGAAAAAATAGCAAAATGAAAGTTTTTAAATCTATTGGTTTTCAGCATGAAAACCTTGACCAATTTTTGTAATTGTTCTCAGTCTTTTTCCACAAAATTCGCTGATATAAAATGAACACTATTTGAATTTCAAATTTTGTTGAAGTGTATCATTACTAATTTTGAAAACTTTCTATAATGGGCGAACAGCAAGATTTTGAAATGCCCCTCTTGAATTACTGAAACTTCCCTACCCAGAATAGGTTCAAAATTCGTATCACACAACGAAGAACGTAAGTTAATGAAGGCCTTTCAAGAGAATACTTCGTACAAAGCCAGAAATCCTTTTCGGGCATGAAATGACGTAAAACCGAAAAGTAAAGCCGGACTTATAATTTAGCCAACTAAGATACAAATGAGAGAAGGAACAAGAGATAATTCTACGACGTTGTATTTGTTTTCCAGACAATGGCACCCCGGGCCCGTCATGACCCCGAAAGTCTACGGATTTCCGTCCCCAAGATTAACGAGGTGTCTTGGCTGTGAATTATCACCGGTCACACGCAGATATTTCGACAAAATTAAACGCAAACAAGACGTGACCTGTATTCCTGTTTGTAACTGTACCAATGAACTCAAAAACTGATGCTGCTTTGGTTTCTATTAATGAACTCAAAATGCAAAGCTAATGCTTCTTTAATTTCTATTACTAAACTCAAAAAATTGATGTAACTTTATTTTTTATTACTGAGCTCAAAAACCTGATACTTCTTTATTTCCTAGCACTTGACTCAAAAAGCTGATGCTGCTTTGTTTTCTATACCCTGAATTCAAAAAACTGATGTTACTTTGTTTTTATTACTGGACTCAAAAAAATGTTACTTCTTTATTTTCTCTTACTGGACTCAAAAAACTGATGCGGCTTTGTTTTTCCCTTGAGTTTAATTATGTGCACCACACACTGAATAAATACCACAGCAAATTTATAATTGCACTTATAAAAAATGATGCAACTCAGCTTTCAATTTGATTTTGGAAATTTGCAGCGCACTATGAAAAGAACAACAGCAAATCTATGGTTCCAAAATCAAAAGAAATTCATTGTACTACCTGTTCGCACTGAAGTTTTTGTCTACGAAAACAAGCAAAACTATACAATTTCCCTTCCTAAAACCCATATAATGACGAAATTGTTCAAAACGCTAGTTTTTGGTTTCATTGTCATCTTTAGACGGAGGAAAATATTTTGACAGTTCGATGATAAAGAAGATGTGATTTTACTCTTGTGTGTGTCATAGATTAGCAAGCACCAATGAATCAGATAATCTCTTCTATTTTACCATAAACTCTACTGCTCTATAATCCACAGATAAGCAGTCTTCCCTAATAATGAGAATGCATAAAAAAATTATTCAAAAGAATGAGTTTGCATGTAGCGTTGAGTGTTTCATTGGCGAGGTATTTTCTGTTAAAACCGTGCTAAAATACCGCATCCACTTCAAATGCTTTTTAATGTAATATTACAGCTTTTGAACAGATTATCCACGAACTATTTAAAAAGAGTAATAACGTTCCAAAATATTGGCTATTTCCTTTGATCTAACCTGAAATAGAAGCTGCTGGTACTCAAATTTGATTGATCAGTGCACTCAAGTGAGACTGATCAATGCACAGAAGTTAAACTGATCAATGAATGCACTCAAGTTAGACTGATCAGTGGCAAATAACTTCACAGTTAAAGAGACGCTATAAGAATCTGTACTAGTCATTTCAATTGTCATTTTAATTTAAATAGTCATTTACTAGTCTTGATAACTTTAAATAATAAGAATGAAGGAGTCGTGAAGTGTTTCTAGTGTAATATGCTCAATAGATCAGACAATTCTTTGTTAAAGGCAGTCTTCAACAATTTCAGTGTCTTTACACCAGCAAAGCACTACAACAGCGCAGCAAACAAACCGCCAGCACACGCAGCAGTGCGTGAATAAAAAATCGCTAGAGTCCACAGACAAAACTGTCCTCAGTTACCAGGAAAACCAAACACCGTGAATGAATAATCCAGGAACAATTATGAGCCCTCTTAAAGAAGGAACCTGTTCTTTATCGAGCGCTATCTGGAGGCGGAAAAACGCGCCACCAAAGAGCAGAAGACTTCGCTGCTGGAAGAGCTGCGCCGTTTAGCCGGTGCGCGATAACAATTTTGGGAGCCATAAGCTGCTCCCTAGAGCCGTTACGGCCTATAAATTTGCAGCGTGAAAGCGTTAATGGCAAGCAAGCGTCTGCTTCAAACACAGGAGCTAATTATAAAAACAAAAATCAACAGCAGCTAAAACTTTCGAGTGATCCATTTTGGTGTTATGAAATTGGGTGTCGTATCTACCGAAGACAGACATGCTTGCAAACCTGACGTTTCTCTTTGTGTTTCGTAAACTCAACGTAGACGAAATTCTGTGTTCTAAGTTCTTTGGTATCTGTAAAAATAAAGTAAAAATAGCGATGATAAAGATTCCATGGTACCACAAAGCACATATGTAAACGGGTAAAGTTTAAAAGCAATGAAAAAGGACAGATATCAAAAGAAAAAACAATGCCATTACTACCCTCAGAAATGTTCAACATGTTCGTATTCAAAGTGGAACAAACTTTACGGAGGAGTTTTTATTTTTCCCAGAGAACGTCATCCGATTCTCTTTAAACAGCTTCTGGATGCGAGATAAATCCCAATCTGGAATTTACCACAAATCTACCAAACTAAACCTGCTTATGCAAAAACGTTTGTTTCAGGAAGTACGTTAAAATTTTTGAAAATGAACTCAATAATGAAAGCTCTGAAGTATGCATTCAATCACCTACTGTGATGTAGAATTTGGGCTCTCAGGGATCCTTTTTTGGTGGATTAAGGTAGGCGCACACTTGTCCGCATCGTACGGACGGCACGCATCGTTCGCATTGGATTTTAGTATTCATTACGTTATTTAAAATGGGACTTCGCGCATTTGACCTCATCGTACGCATCAGACATCGGCAATGCCGACGAGGATTCCCTAAAGAGCATTCAATCTGACTCGTCCGATGTGTGCTGTCCGTACGATGCGGACCATTGTGCGCAGACCCCAAAAACAATCCGATGAGTCCGATGCGTGCCGTTCGTACGATGCGGACAACTGTGCGCCTACCTTAGTACCGTTAAAATGTCAGGCCAGCAGAAGTTTTGGCTTGCAGGTAATCGCATTCGAGTTTTCAAATCCAATCTTGATTCCCTTGCACAACTAGATGGTCAGTTTCACTGCACTGTCCTGCATCTCAGTTGTGAAGTAGACACAGCAACAAGTGTGTCAAGTAGGAAAATGAAGCTGACGTTTTTTGTGTCAGTCTTAGTTCGCTGAAGATGTCTTCAACATCTACTTATGCATCGACATCTTTGAAAGAATTTATCTTTGGAATCTCACAGTTGTATTGTTGTTTATCTTAACTTATTTTACTTCTTTAATGTTGCATTGTATTTATGGAAGAAACCTACTTCAAAAAACTTTTATTTAATTTTTTTAAGTTACATGTTGAGAACTCCATGAATAATCAATCACGCAATGATGACAATTTTCTAATGGAAATGAGTGGCATTCTAATGGCAATTCCTAGATACGACTTGCGGTCGTAGTTTACGGTAATTTATCCTCCTGCAAACTTTAAAAATGTTGTTGGTGTGTTCGAGTGATTCTCAATCGTTCATACTCTGCTCTCAGTGTAACATATCATCAAATTCAACAATTAGAAAACTAATCCAAAAAATTTCAGTTCGGTATTACTCAACAAACACAATAACTTTCAACATATCCCCTATTATTTAACACATTTTGATAACAATGTAGAACAAAATTCAATACCTTAACATAACAAGCAAAGTTGCCGGTACTGTCTTTAATGTTGAAACAAAGTACAATAAATGTCCAAGTTATGATCATTATTTCTTTCTGTCTTTCCAGAGTTGTTCCTGAATTGCAAAATGTAACAATATAAATGACTTGACACATTGGGTCATGATGGTTAAGTTAATTTTCAAAACTCAGGGAATGAGAAATAGACAAGAGAAAGGGCTGTAAAGAAATTTTTAATTCTGGATCTGACTCATAATGAAGATGCTGGTACTCCTTGAAAACTTTCTACTTCAAAAGAGTTACGTCTTCAGCCTTCTGAGTCTCTTTATTCATTTTGTCGGTAAACTTTTGGGGTTCACCAAGTTGTTAGTATTTTTTATTCAGTTTAGTAATACTTTATAAATTTCATTCAATTCTTTGTAAGTTTCACCGCAGTTTGCTAAATGGCTTTTCTTTTCATAAATCTATAATTGAACACTGTGAAATTCGTGACGCAGTCGAAATGTGAAATGACTTTCTTTCAAAAAGTGTGGTTTAGTTGTGCAAAAAATAAAAAGAAGTTATGTGGGGTAGATTGAATACCTACATTTTTTACTTATGTACATTTAGAATAAAAAATTTCCATCGGATGAAATATTTGCTTACGAAAGAGTTTTCGGAAAATTTCTCGCTAAGTAATTTACAGGCTTTTCATGTTCTGAAAATAGTAAAATTATGAACGCAATAACATGATGTATTATCCAGAGTAAACTTGTTCTTAAATTTGTGTTATGTACTTTATTCATAAATTAGTTATAAACAATTTTGCAGCGCATATGACAGCATATTTCGAACACTAAATACATAATGTACACTGCACAAGATCTGCAACTTGGGGGACTATATGTTAACTAAACTCTGAAATAGTAATTATCTCTGAAAATTAAATAACAGATCATTCGCTAAATTTCACCAAAAAAGACGTACTAACCATATATCCCTCAAAAATAACACTCATTTCATGTGTAAAAGCAGAATTAACAAAAAAGGGAAATAATGAACAATCTTAACGAACAATGCCAGATAAAGCTCAAAATTACATAACAACGATAGACCATTAAATCCAGTGTTATAGTATTATAAACAATTACTACCGATGATGAGCGATGACAAACAATGACAAACACCGATAAAAATCCTTGAAGTATAATAAATGAAGATGAACAATGACGAACAGTGAAGAACCATCGTAATCAATGATAAACACCCATAAACAACGATAAACACCCATAAACAACGATAAACAGCCATAAACAACTGAGAAAAAAAGCGAACGATGATGAAGAATGACGGGAAACGATAAACTGATACTGTAAAAAGCCACAATAAACACCCGTAATCCATTCTGAACAATTACATAATGAGCCACGATAAACAGCCGAAATACATTCTGAACAATAACATAATGAACCACGATAAACAGCCGAAATTCATTCTGAACAATAACATAATGAACCACGATAAACAGCCGTAATCCATTCTGAACAATAACATAATGAACCACGATAAACAGCCGTAATCCATTCTGAACAATAACATACTGAACCACGATAAACTGCCGTAATCCATTCTGAACAACATCAAACGAAGATGAAAAACGATGAGCAGGTACTGTAATAAACTGCGAAGTGGTAAACTGAAGCTTTCAGTGAGTGCGGGTTCACCGCCCTCGCGAAGCGCCTTGATCCACTTCTGAGGCACCGGTAAGTTGCTACCGCCAGGCTTCCGGCTTGCTCAACCGACGGGAAGAGCCGGTAACCTCAGAACGCCTGAGCCAAACTCGATTTGCAAAGACCTGGAGTGCGAAGGAACTTATCGAGATGGGACGACAGGTGGCAGATCGAAATGATGCTGCTGGAAAACCTAATTTGGGCTCATTCACAGCCGACAAAGAGATGGCACCGAGAGGCGTAGCAAGAGTACTTGTTACTTGTGTGTTGCGTGTTTGTGTTTTTTTGATGATAATGTTAAGAGATGATAACGTGAGATCCAATTGATAACGTACTCTTTTTGGGGGCATTTATTCTATTGTTTGAGCAACGAAAAAAGACGGGAAACCTTCTTTTTGACCACAAACTGCGGCAAAATTGATAGAATAGTAAACTGCAGTATTCTGAATTGAAACCTCACATCTGGTCTCGGAGAAACGAAGACATTATCAGCTGCATAAGTCGCTAGCAAAATTAGATTACAGTTTTCGAACAAGAATTTGGAGTTTGATGATGACTTTTGCTCGTACAAGAACTGGGTCTAATCCCTCAGTGGCACATTTTAGCTGTTTTTGCAGCTATGCGGAATTTGAAACGTTACGTGCAATGATTTAAACGGAAGTTCAACATTCAACTCAAATTAGAATTAATCCTAGCAACCAATTTCGAAAATAACGAACATTAAATATATAGTGCTTTCTTAATTTTCATTGAGCATTTATGAAAATTGAGTTTGTGACTGCAGGTTGATCAGCATCATAATGAAAATCCTTTCAGTGACCACCGACGGGTTCCTTCGCAGGAAACGTGTTAACCTACAGTCGAACCTCGAGTCATCCAACAGTCCTACGAGACGGTAGTCACTGCGAGACGAGTTCAGTCAATTTCTTTTTGCACGATCCTCCCCTAATACGCATAAAAAATTAGTCCCCGTTAAACTTTATTTTTCACTTTTTCACAGCTTGAATCAAGCTCCTCAGATTAGATGAAGGAGATGGTCTAATTTCATTCGTTTAAGATGAGATTCGAGCACGATGGCGTCATATAACTCATTAAATACGTCTCTAAACTTGAGCTCCTGCGTGAATTTGAGCTTCGACAGGTCAAGTGCTTATTTGAATTATCGAAAATAACTAAAAGTGAAGACACGAGGCGTCTGTACATCGCAAATAATGCTTTTCGAGTAAGAAGATCTTTCGTAAATCCCAATGTTCCAGTTTATCTGATCGTTAATTTCATCATGAACATGAACCATTGTCTTTCATTTACGCAAATACTGTTCACGGGTACAGTAGATAGAACATTTCCTTTCTAAAAAGTTTTCCCTGTTGGAAATTAAGAAGAAGTTTTAGCTAGTAATTAAAACTGGATAGCTTTACGGAGAATTTCCAAATTCTCCAGTCCTCACGAAATGCCAAGGTTATGTTCCTTTTATCATTTTTAACTAGACATCTTTTGATATAATATATACGATGCCGTCAATTTACAAAATCCTTATCTCGAAGCTACGATTTTTTTTTTTCAATCAACTTTTCAAACTTTTGCTTCGTAATGTTAAATGCCGAACAGAATTTTTTTAATCCATTGCATCTTTTTCCATCTCACTAGCTACAAATTTTTTGAACGCGAAACTGATGCAAGTAACACTCCAAGCAAACACACCTGTAACTGCAAATTCATCTTGTAAAACTCCCAAGTGCATGTGACCCAATATTTACCCTCACAACCTGTCCCTGAACAAGTTTGACAACCCATTTTCTGGCGTCGTACGACGTTCTACGTCGTACGTCAGAAAATACGTCGTACTTCAGGAAATACGTCGTCCTTCAGAAAATACGTCGTACTTCAGAAAATACGTACTTCAGAAAATACGTACTTCAGAAAATACGTCGAACTTCAGAAAAACGTCGTACTTTCTCTAGTGAAATTTTTCATTAAATTTCACCAACAAGGGTTTACGGATGAAACACGAAGATTAGATTATAAGTTAGTTTAAGCCTCTCTACGTAAAAACCCGAAAGAGCAGCGTGCTAAATACAAGTGAGATCGCGATTACCACTCACATCGCAGCCTGAGTCAGCCAGAAGGCTTAAGTAATCATTTTTTCATGCAAAAACCTCAAATAAGCATTTTTTAAAACGATATATGATCATAAATAGTGCTCAAGATCAGATAATCCTACAGTGTTTTCAGATGCTTGGTGCTCTAAATAACAAACTTTCGCTCTAACACGTTGGTCGCAAAATGAGCCGCTGGTTTACAAGGAGAGAATTTTCATAATGCTGATGACTGACCAGTAGACACAAACTCAATTTTCATAAATACTTAATCATACAAAGTAAAATGAAGGCAAGATGCTGTTGATACTCACTATTTTCAAAATTGCTTACTGCAATTGACTTTAAATTTGAGTTAAATATTGAACTTTAGTTAAACCCATCGCTGTCAACGTGTTGAAGAAGTTCAAATTTTAGAATTTGTGGCGACCCAGAGTGAGCCAACATCTGAATCTAGTCGAGGTCTGCAAGATCAAAGGGAATGCCAGCTCTCTCAATGCTTGCTTTCTCGTGTGGCTGAAATGCGTCGCGGAGCCATAACCCGTTTATCACAGTAGTTCTTGTCGTTTCTATGGCTCCATGCATCAACACAAGCCAACCAGCGTGAGTTATGCTTCCATTAACTGCCCTTACTTGGCCGTGGGACACCACCCAGCAAATACAAACTGCTCTTGCTAAACCTAGCCGGAAAACGGGACAAAAATTTTCAACGTCCAGCAAAAGTCGACCGTCGCCGTTTCGTTGCTAACCGTCCCCCCAAACTACAAAGTTTAATTTTCTTCTCGGCGACATTGGCTATAATTACGCCAACTTGTGAAGCAGAGTCTCGGCCCAAACTATCACGCCAGCCATCGAAACAAGAAAAAAAGAGGTTGTTCTGCCAAAGACGTGACTCTGCACGAATTTGGGGAAACGCAAAGGCGTACGTGCTTGCATGCGAAATGCCCTAATTCGCGATTCTTTCCCCATTGAACTAGGAAAGCTAGATTTTTGCCCATTGGACTAGACAGACTTGTTTGCAGTGCTCGTCATTACACCTATTACGTCAGTGTACAGATTAAACGGCCACAGTTAACCAACTAAGGATCCTTACGTTCAGTCATTCTAAAACCCAATGATGGATTTTGTCATGATTACTCTCTTACTGGCATGCGCCATGATTCTCCGAGACAAATTTTCGGAGGACCAAGACTTATTGCGTTATGGTGAACAGTACACTGAAAAGTGCCGTTGCGACTAAATACGTTCAAGAACGAACTATTCATAATTTTCTGCTTGAAATAATTTGGTTTGAGAAGAATTTTGAAATTGTTTTGTTAAATTTTTTCGAGTCGCTTGTCCGCTTCTTTACCATAAAAGGCACATTTAATTTCATTCTTCGAAATGTATTCATACGTAGAAAAGCTGAGCTCTATGAACCCCTAAAAGAATACATCCAGCAGACTTTTTTCAGCTCATGGAAAATTCACACTAAAATTAGAATTGTCGAGGCACCCATGATTTCCTGACGTCACGGCAGGAGCCGAAAGCGCTCAAATTAACAATGCACTGCTCCGAGACGCTCATCAAATCAATTAATTCGGACGTCTGTCTCTGGTTCCCTCAGAAAACTTGACTCGTTTGCATGAAGCGGGCGCAGTGAGCCCCGCAAATGCGGGTTGGTTTGACCGCACTAAGCCGGCACAGCCTCGCAGATACATGCTCTAATCCATGGACCATATTTCAAAACAATCTGTTGTGTCGAAGTTTCAGGGCCGCACCTGGAAACCGTCTGCTCGTGTCTGCAGACTCGATAGGGGCAGTGGGAAATGATAGTGTCTTCTAGACTTGTACCATGATGAAGTTCATGTCCTAACAAATTTAAAGGGAAATATCAAGATTTTGGAGGTATGGGAATTGTGACGATCTCTCCTTGGCTTATGCAGCAATGAGGTTCATGTCTTGTAAATTTTAAGAAGAATTTTGGGATTTTGGAGGCACTTGAGTGACTTATATCGAGTTCATTCAGCTTATGTGTGGTACGTTGAGTTTTTGCCAAAGTATTTTCGGTGCAAATAATAATAAATATTTCTATATTCATCAATATTAAATGTGATGAATGAACAAATAGTCCCGTTGCAAATCGATTTTGACAATTTTCAATCAGCCATAGGCAAAACAAAATTGTGTATTAAAGCCAAAGTAAATAATTCACTCACGTTACTGGTTTTAATTCGATCCTCTTTTTTTACCACGAAACTAACACATTAACTCCAGGGCTTTCATATTAAGCTACACTTTAGGAAATAGATGTGTCACCTCAACAAAAGTTTACATTGACTTCCATCAGCAGCGCATCCAATTTATCTTTGACTTTTGATCACAAACCTCATGTGCGCAGTGCATTGCATCTGTAAATTTGTAGTTTTATAATAATTTCCTTTTCGATTCATATCTTAACATGCAATATGAGCAACTCCTAACGCTAGTCAATAGTGAATGACTGACTTAAGGAATGTAACGCAGGCTATCACAATCAATAGTGAATAACTGACTTAACCCTTTCCTTCCCAACACTCTAATTGTTAAGGGAAAAATTTTCAAAGGTAATTTTAGTCATTACCCTGAAATATCAGCGAAATTGCCCTAGCATGTTCTTTTTTCTGCAAAAGCATGTGTTTACTTCCTCTCTAACACGTTGACAACGATTGCGCGTGTTGTGAAATTGATTTGGTTAGGTTGTGAAAAACAGACTGGTAATTTCGAAATATTTGCTGGAATGAGTTTCCGTCCTGTGTAAGAAATGTACAAAAATGTAAGAGCTCAATAATATTTTCATTGTGTGAGAAAATTCCTTCCAAAAAGGTCGCAAAATGGTTTGAAATTTGTTACATTTACATTGGTGCGTGTATGAACAATTTACCTAGTGGTACACATTTGTCCCACTCAGTGGTCAAAGTATTAAATTGAAAAAAATTTTGCTTTAAAAATGTATGCTTCCACGCCAAAAAATGGCTGAAAAATCTGAGGAAAGAAATCAATTTACATTTTGCTTAATTTTGTCTGTAAATACATGTTCTTTTGAAAAACTTGCTCAAGTTAAATAAAAAAGGATTAAATGTATTGCATAGACCATGAAGCTTACATTGAGTGGATATCAATAGCAAATTGCACGTGTTAAACTTCTGGAGTGTCTAAAACATAGTTGCAGGAATATTATTAATTGCCCTAATTTTGTCATTTACTTCAAATAATTTTCCCACTAGGTGAATTACCCTGAAATTTCGTCAATTTCCCTAAACTGGAAGACGAGTTCACGACGGGAACTGGAGTTCCCGTCGGGAAGCAAAGGGTTAAGGAATGGAATAACTTATTCGCTACTTGATATTTTGAAGATCTTCTATCATGCAGCATTTGCTTTCAAAACTCTCAGCTAAGAAAGCCAAAATTAATGTATGCCGTAAAAGTTTCCTCTTCGTTGTTTTTAAAATGGTTTGAAAACGATATAAATAAATTCATTTAATTTTATTCTCACTGATACAAATTAGAAGTGAGCAGTAAAAATACACCCAGTTTCAATTTAATTGTCAATAAACTTCTTTTGACAAACATTGAGTTTAATTTTTAAGACATGCTGCCGTGTTATGCGTGGGTACTGAGTACAAAGGGAATTAAATTCAGTGCGAATTACCGCCTAGTTACATTTGAAAGAAACTTGATGTCGGGTTACATTTGCGAAGAAGGAAGTATGGGACTTACCACCAAGTCCCATTTGAGAAAGAAAAACTAAGGAAAAACTAAACTGAGAAATACTTTTGAAGGCTAAAGGAAAAAATAGCTATGTTGGGAGGGACCTGAAGCCTGGTGACCTGATTTTTAACTCAAGTAGAAAAGAACTTTATTAGAAGAAACTCAACGCCCTGTCACGTGGTTTGCAGCTCAGGTAAAATAAGTTTCATTGAGAATGACTAAACGCCCGGTCATGTGGTTTACAGCTCAGGTAAAATAAG